>MU151128.1:14568-60540 GCA_015584085.1 Macrolepiota fuliginosa MF-IS2 | reverse complement strand
AACACCAAACAACGCATAAGTCCACGGTCAACGAAAAATATATCCAAGTCGTAGTTTGCATGAGCAGAGGAGCAACCTTGATGTCGGTAAGCGGCTGGGACCTTTGGATTTTCAGATAGTAGGCAATCAAAGTAAGGTTACAGGATTGCGGTGTCCCGCTAAGAGAGCGTTTAAAAGAAGTGCTTTATTCCCACGAATGTTTCCCGATAGTTACTGTGTTGGAAAGTTCCAAACTTGTTAATCGAATCGGTCTTACCTAGTCCTAGTGTGCTCCTGGCGCCTTTTTTGAGTTATAAGTTGTAACCTGCTATCATAAAAATGACGTTTTTATTTTGAGTTGCTTATATCACAATCACCACAGGTCATTAGACCCGTCTTTCGCGCTTTAATGCGATTAATGCACTGTAGGTGTTCGGGATTTCCCGACAATTTGTTTCGCCCGTCAGTCATGATAGGGGTCTTTTGACCGCCCAGCTTTCAAATCACGGCGTATGTAGTACATTTCGCGTCCTCAGATCGTACAAATGACAGCACATCCACGAATCGACAAAGGGAAGACTAATATTGATGCTGATGCAAGTATGCACTGTACCGTAATTGGATGCAAAAGAGAAAAACCAACCAAAACAGAAACAACACGTGCGAACATCAGAAAGCCACATGACGAAAGAACAGCACGGGATCAGTGGTTGGTAAAAAAGAAGTAGGATAAAATGCGGAAAATGGGGGCGGGCGGGGGAGGGGAGGGGGAGTGATAGATGGGCAAGGTGGATGAAGAATAAGGGGGTTCACTAAAAATGTCGTTAAATGTAAAAGGGGGGAGAGAAGCAAATGTGGATGTTGGGTTCAGTACCAATGGTTCGTGACAGTTTATCAGTGCGAATGAAGAGACCCGAATGAAAATGTTGGGGGAGGAGGAAAATATGAGGAGGTATGAAATGCAACACGCGGGGGTCTGTGTAGTGCAAGGGTGCTCGGGTGGGGGCCGGGTACACCAAAGACGAGGTTTGGGGACTGAAATTGGCCCAACACAAGCCGTAACCGTATCAAATGATCATCACCTCTTGATCGGCTCGCCTCATGTGACTGCCAGCACTCGTATGTTCATAAGCTCGTGAACCGAGCGCAAAGTCCCCGACCCACAATAAATAACTCTATGAATATCCAAGTTGCAGCAGTAGAAATTTCACCAAGGGTGAAGCGACCGAACGAGATATGACCACATCGACAAGGAAAAGGTGAGGCGACAGTCAAAACATGGAACCATCTTGACAACCGGCGTAACGCCAAACCGAAGAGACATCCATTGGCTTGTCACTAGTCACAGAGTGCATTTTCTCTCGTCCTGACGTGTGCCTTTTCGACTCCATACAGAGAACCCGTAGATCCACAAAGAATCACCACCCACGAGATACATAGGATAACGAGAACCTTCTCCGGGGGAAGATCCTGCTCCTACTTCTGCTTCTCGAGTGACAGGTACAGAGTGGCACGCATGGGTATTCTCATTCCCCGGTGGCTGGGGCCGTCTGGTTATGTCGTGTATGAATCGTCGTGGTTATGAAGTTATAAACGGCGGAGGAACGGAATCGTCGTACAGATATATAGGGGATTGATAGATGCGTAGAGTCGTGAGGTGGCTGGGAGATGGGTAGGAATGGGATCGTTTTGGCTGTGTTTTCCATGAATCGTCCGGAGAAATGCATGATGATCGTCGCCATAAGAAAACAACGTGAATCGTAGATCCGCATTGGGTCAACCGGGGTAGCCAACCAAATCCAGAAACAGGTTGTCTGTTGTCAAGCATCAGGCATGCTGGTCCGTGTTAATTTTCATTGTCCGAGTGGGTGTGGGTGTCCCAATGCCATATAAGCGAAATCGAATAACATAATGCATATGTGTATGTGTTGTGCCGAGGGATATCTGCCGATGTGGAGATGCATGATGATATAATAAGCATAGCGGGGTGGGTGAGATGGGGGAAGCTCAGAGCAGGAGCAAGAGCGGATTTTATACGCCCTGGGGTGTGGGCTGCTGCACGGGCGCACTAACATCTCTTGCCTGCCCTTGCACATCCTATCAATAAAAAATATGTTCAGCGCTTCATGAATCAAACCAGAGTAGCAAAACCCAACGCACCATACGCTGCTTTTTTACCGGCCTGGGACGCACACCCACAACACCCGCCTTGGCATTAATCTTCGACATCCCATTCACAACCCCATTCGTATTCGCATATGAATCTGAGGGGATACCATTCAAAGGTGTAGCACCAGCACTCGGATCGTCCCTCTCCCTCTTCTTCCCCCTCGATGGATCAGCGCTCGTAGGCGTTGCAGTGGAAGTCCTAGAAGGAGTGGCCACCATAGCCGAGGGCACCTGCACCAGCGGCATGGTTGGCCTTGGCTCTTGTTTCACATTCACATTTGAGAACGGCGGAGCTGTGGAGGTGGGTCTTTGGGGTGCGGTAGAACCAGGTCTAGGGACCGCTGAACCGGGACGTGGTACCGCTGAACCAGGGCGTGGCACGGTCGATATCGGTCTCGGAGTTCCGACCGGTTTTGGGGTTGCAGTGGCGGTAGGCTGCTGTGGAATCTGGGGTGTTGCCGAAGCATTTCTATACGCCACACCACCAGCGCCCGCTTGTATAGGCTGTGGTTGCGCTACCACGGGTGATGTTGCTATTGTCGCTGTCGTACCGCCAGCCTGCAAGGCAGCCACCGCCTGTGCCTGCTGAGCCTTAGCGAGGCGTTTGATCTCTTTCTGGAAATATTCAGAATTTGGGTCACAGGATTGGTTGATGGGATAAAGGGTTACGCGGATTGCATTAGTTGACATGAACTTGTAGTAAAAATTGGTAAAGAAACGCACCCGCTTCTTGCGGTCCTCCCGTGCTTGAGCAGTTTCGGGAATCAGAGTCGTTACGTTCCACTACAGGCGCCAAACGTGATGGGGTTGGATGTGAGGAGTGAGATGACATCAGACAAAGAAGTAGCCACATACGCCTTTGAGCCCCTCCAAACTGACAGCAAAAGCCTCCTGTTGTGTCCTAAGATCGAACGTATGGATACGCGTGCGCTGTTTCGGTGGCACGAGCATCATGGTCGTTAGATAGTCATCCTTCTTCATCGAATGTTTTCCTGTAGGTTGTAACCCGGGTATGAAGCACAACCATCAAGCACAAAGCACTGCAAATGACGCACCTGGGATGCCCTTGATGAGGGCTTTGTAGGTGTTTTTCTTCTTCTTCTCGCCCTTTCCGCCAGCGCCGTCGTCATCGTCAGCATCTGCCCCATCCACGGTCATGTTCGTTGCTGGTGGGGCGTGGGCCGGTGTTGACGGAGGAAGGGCAGGATCGAGCTCCCTGGCCTTGCCTTTGTCGAGAGAGATTGGCGGGGGAGGGGAGTGTATCTGGCCGTCGTGGGAATACTGTGTGGCGACGGGCCGGACATGCTTGTCGTAGGCGGGGAGGAGACGGAAGCGGGCGAGGAGGTCCTGTGTGCTTGCTAGGTGTTGCCGTGGGGGTGCGGGGCCTGGAATACACACACGGTGAGCAGGGGCGGAGAAGCGGGCCGGCGAGATTACCTTTGGGCGGGAGGAAGAGGTCTGGCTGGGACGACGGCCCAGCAAGCGCATTCGAGGCAAAGGCTTCCATGGCGGCGGTGGACAAGAGAAAGTGATAACACCCGAGACGCCTTCCTTTTGTTTACCCATGTTTATTCATCGGCCGGTCCGATACACAATAATTATCAACTCTATCTATTCAAATATTCTCTCTACACTTCCCCAGCCGCGAACCCAGCAGCACCGCCTCGTAGATCCTTGCTCACTCGCGACCGCCCGCGTTCAACCTCGCCCCGCTTCTTCTTCCCTAGACCCTTCTTCCTGGGCACTCCGCCGCTCTCGTACTCTTGTACTGGGTTCTGCACTAACATCATGAGCACCAGCGATACGCACAGCGTCGCCGTTGCTACCATGAAGATCGCCTTGGGCAAAAACCCCACTGTGCTGCTATAGACCATCCCAAACATCATCGGCTGCAACACCAAATCGAACATAACCATCAGTCTTGTCACATCAAAACTCTGACAAATGACATTTCTCACCCCGAGGATCATTGACCCGATCGACTGCAGGAACGCAAACGCGGCGAACAGTCCGCCTACACTCCCACTCCCTTGCCCTTGAATTGTCTCCGCCGATACATCGCTTCCGTTTTCGTCCTGACGATGCACCATCTCCCTCGCCTGCAAAATACACAACGTCAAACTATGTATCGCTGGCGCCGCTCCAGTTCCGAAACTCGACATCCCAGATGCAAGCACAAACAATGCCTGGCTCCGCGCAAATGATGTCCCCTGCGTTTCGAATCCCCGTTTCTGACGGCCTGTGACTAGTCCCTCGATCGAACTATGACGGAAAGCGGGGGCAGGTGATGCCATGATAAGCAGATTTGAGATGACATCCATTAAGAACGAACACCGCGTTAATGTCAAATCGAATGCGATTTCCCTCCCGAGTTGCTTCCGCGTGGGTTTCGGCTTTCCATTAGCATTGTCCTCTGCTGGTGGAACCGGTGCTGGTGTTGGTGGAACCGCCGATACTGGTACAGAGAGAGATCCGTTATCTTTTCCTTTGGTTCCGTCCGAGACATTGTCAACTACTTTTGGCTTGAATATACCAATGATATCTATACTCTCGTGAATATCACGCTTAAACTCATGAAAAAAGCGCTTACAAGGAAGTACCAAAAGCAACGCAACTGCCCTCATTCCCCCGAGGAACGAGATGTACCAGCTCAGCTGCTCGGCACCCCACCCATAAACATGCTCCGCATACAAATATTTGAGTTGATACAAGCCCTAACCACACACATTCATCAGCATCCGGGGCAACAAAACCTAAAAGCAAAATCACCCACAACGCAAAGCACGAAGCCAAAGAACGCCACACCAAGCAACGTCAAACTCCAATCCCTCCTATACTTGTTCATCCTCGTAGGATCCCTGACCTTGGTCGGCCAAAACACCGCCAGAGGACTGAAAAGCCTAACCACAAAATTCGGTCTCTCCGTAACATCCTCCACAACCCCAGCCCTTCCAGTCCTCCCCCTAACTGGCGCCTTCCCCTTCCCCTTTCCACTACCCGCCCCAGACGCTCGAATATACTCCTTCCTCGCCTTCTCCCTCCTCTCCTTGCTCAATGACTCGGGGAAAACAAACACCGCCGCCAAAAAGTTCACAAACGAACAAACGACAGCAACGCAAAAGACAGTCGTTACATTCTTCGTCCCGCCCACACCCCCGCTCATGCCTGAGCGTGAGATAAGATATCCACTTAAACTCGGACCAAAGAAGATACCGAGGTAAGTGGCTCCTGTGAATCGGGAGAATATGTGTGCGCGGGAGCCGCTGGATGTACAGTCGGATATGTATGCTGATGTTGAAGCTTGGAGGGTCGTCCACCCGCCTAGTGCGCCTTCTACTATTGGTGCTAGAAGCAGGAGTTTATGCCCGTGTTTTGAGAGGGGTGATGTGGGTGTTGACACAAGGATAAATACCAAGTCGCTGCAAAAAAACCATATTAGTGATCCATCGCTAAACATACTAGAAAAAGAGGACACGAACGTCAAGAACAACCCAAATGTCGAGATCGCCAAAACCCTCGTTCGGCCATACCGTTCACCAAAATGTCCCCACCAAACCGTAGTGAGCGCAGATAAGAGACCCATAACCGTAGTCATCATCATCTGCAATCTCGCCGCTCCAGCTTGCACGTCCGGATCTTCTCTACAAAGTGGAGAAGGAAGGTTCCTCGGGTCACTCGTCGAATCATTCGGATCAAATACACTATCATCGTCCTGACCGTTGTCGAAAATTCCACCACCATCGACAATGCTCAGCCGCCCAATGACCGGATCTGCGTCAGGCGCATAATGTGTAAGACTAAGTGTGGATATGGGGATAAACGTGGGGACGGGCGCTCCGAACACGGAAGGTTCTAATGAGCTTGATGTGTTGACTAACAATGCCGTCGGCACTAGTACTCCCGCAGCAGCATTACGATGTTGATGAATGCCATACACTCGGTGACACGAAAGTTGCGTGAAGACTTCGACGCGGGGTGCGAGCGTCATGCCGCGCTATAGGCGACATCTAATTAGTGAATGGCTATTGTTGATAAGAGGTAGAACATACAGTAAGAGATGCAACAAGTGCGAAAGGTACAAGCCTTCACAATAACAATAAGCTGCTTGGCATGAAAATACATGTCAGACAACGTACCACAGCGGCCGCGCTCTGTAAAACGGCTTCTTCACCTTCCTCTTCACTGCACCACCCTCCTCATGTAACAACGGTAACTGTTCATCGACCTCCGGATGTAGCACACGTGGACTACTACTCGTGCTCGCGGCGCCGACATCAACGCTGGAATTGTTCCCATCCGTATAGCTCTTTGTCTTCGGCATTCTCTAATCTTTCAATCCAAACTCTAGTTCTCTGAATCCACGAGCGTATAGACCTTCACGCCAGCCAGAGATATAAAAGGAGGAGCGTTGATCCCAATGTGATAAGCGCGAGTTTTGTCGGAGGCCAGCCACCAGAAACAATAATAGCTTATAGCTTCTACAGAGTGCAGGAGGGAGAAGCAGTCTAATCCGTGGGGCTGAAGGGTCGTAAGGCAAGAGCAATGAGGGCACTAGACGCCTACACAGCAAAGTTAAGTGGGAAAACCACAAGATGCGAAGGTGCGAGTTTATATATAAACCGCGCCCAGACGCAAGACCAAATCTCGAATCTCGAAACCACGCCTGGATCTATCTTAAACTCGACGAACGAGCTGAAGCCAGGCGCTGATGTTGATGTGGGCCAGTGATAGATGAATGGGTGCACCTTGATGGGTATAGTGATGGATGACGGGGATGGTGCGCAACACCGTTTAACAGGCGTTAGGGGTGTGGGTGCGTCGTGGGCCTTTGTGTTTTGACTTGAAACCGCGGAAAGCCGGCTGAATTGGTCAGGGGCTAAGCACGGGCTAAGCACATAATAACGTAGCACGAGGCCGGATACACTTCCGGACACCAGGGGTGAAGAAGAAGGTTAAGGATAAACATGAAGCCTGAGGATGGCACGCCCCGCTGACAAAGTTGGTAAATTGACTTTTTGAGCTGAGGCGTTGAGATGATGGGGAGAAAACCCAGTTCCCAAAGCTTGCTGGATGATTCGAGTGTGACCGAGTTGTGGTCAGGTGCCTTCCTGACAAAGGCTTAAAGTGGCTAGTTTCTAAGTTCTCGATCATTCCAGTTCCGAATTAGCCCAACTTCCCGTCATTAGTCCCCTGTCATGCACTAACTGCCGCCTCCCCAACATTTTTAAGAAACCAAAGCGACATCATGCATGACACGAGCACAACGCATGCTCCCAACCTGTGGAACTTGTGTGAATCTACAGTCACGATTAGATCCGTCACACGCGAATCACAATCTAGTTGTAATGCATGATGCATGATGCATGATGTATGATGTATGATGCATTACTCAGAAAGCGGACGACGTCCAATTATACCCCTGGTAATTATCGTGTCTTTACTCGTCCCCTTTATGGTCCTAGCCACGAGGAAAGTTTGATATTCAGAAGACCTTAAACCCTTAGGTTCCTTGAGATGGTATTTACTACCATCTCAAGTCGTGGGCAATTATTGGTTGCGACGATGCCGGATATCATTGGTCACCAGTCACCCCCAACCAGCAAAAGCCTAATTATGGATGTTAATATGGTCGCTCTCATGATCTCATCAAGCCGATTTGCCTTCCAACCAACCTTTCCTAACACCTATCACGAGTAATCCCTTTGTTATGCACTCTTGTTTAGTTCCTGTTAGCTAATTGACATCGGATGCGCTTGGAAGTTTCTCGACAAGCACGCAAAGAACGCTGCCTAGTAGTTGCCCCCGAAATCTGAAAAAGCTACTCGGTCTCATGATGACTATTCCCAGCCCTCGCGATATCAGCTTCATCGTTCCTCAGGCACATTTATATCTCTTGACCCAACTTCAAACATTCCATCTGATTGTCGCCAGCACTGGCTAATGATACAACTCATCACCCAACCGCTCGGCTGGGCGGCCTCTGGAATAGAAAAGGACGCCCCCTTCGGCTTTTCTGGGCTCCGGATGATCTTCCTCCTGTTGGTACCCACTTGGTAGTCCTCGGTTCGAGCTTGAAGCTCCCCTTCCCTTCCTTCTCCTTGGCCGGTCCGTTTTCGGTTTCCGTTTTATTTTCGTTTCCGTTTCCTCCTCTTCTTTCCCCTCCTTTTTCTTCCCATAACCCGCCGACCGGCACCAGATGAAGCACAAACACAGTGACCTCCAGTCCAACTGGCCACGCATTCTAATCGCCTACAACACCCTCACGTGCATCTCCATCTTCCTTATCTTTCTCGTCCTCCTCCCTCCCCTCTTCTCCAAACGCGTGCACCGCAGAATCCCATGGTACAGTCATATGCTCTCTTGGCTCGTCGTGGCATGCGCGTTATTATTGATGATCGGCCACCAACGAGATCTTCACCCACCTGCCGGACTGTGCTTCGTTCAAAGTGCATTGTTATATGCCACGCCGCCTTTGTACGTTCTCCCGATATTATATGACTTCAGTGCTGAACGATGCTGAACGATGGACCTTGGACCTGGTGTGCGTTGGTTATAGGAACGCGTTTTCCATGGCTTGCTACCTTCTAGATGTTCGTCCTGTTTCAGACGGTTTATGGAATAACATCGGTGCTCACGGTACCCATCATCACAGATCAACTTAGCAATAAACGGCCTTCTTAATAACAAGGGGGTGCGAAAGCGAAAACTGGGGACGTCCATTGTCGTGAGTTACTCCCCCGGCCCCATTACGACGTACTATTGATACCCAAACCTCCGTTCCCCCTCTCCCGCACTAGCTTGCACTCTTTCCTTGGATCATCTTCTGGATTGTGATAATCGAAGTATCTATTGTATGCTATCCTCCCGCCCTTCCTCCTCCATCCAGCCATTAATGGACTTTCCTGGACAAGGTATTCTCATTGACGAGTGAGAAGTTTAAACCAAGCGGCGACCCCAGGCTCCACCTCTTCTGCCATTACAACAGTCGGCTAACGTGAGTCCCGACAACCATCGTCATAGCATGCGCCCCGTCACGACAAATGGCACTGACGGGACGACAGAAATATCATCAGTGCCAGCCTATTCATCATCGGGGCACTGATTCTGATTCTGGTAAAAGGTAGGACACATACCATCATTATGCCGATCAAACCAAAAATAATATTGCGTTGTGTAGGGTGGACGGTTTCTCTTCTCATACGCAAGTTCAAAACATACGAATGGTCAAGCGCAAAGCTCTCGCAAATGGTTCTGTCTGCGTTCATTCGGACTTTAATCTTCACTGGTGTCGCAATCGTCGGTATCCTGTCAGTGGTCTTTCCACACACCCTTGATTTGATGCCATTCTGACGCAGGTGCATTTTTAATGTAGTATTGGGCTGTTCTCGTGTACAATTAAAAGCGACGACGTAGCGTGGAGCCTAATCTTGCCTTTGTGTACGTTCTAGAACTTTGAGGCTAAACCGTAGCTTTGGGTTGATTGACTCGTGTTATCCCTTCAAGTGCCTATTATTGCCGCCGTGGTGTATGGCATCCACATGGTATATTGACTCCTGGTCTCTAGACCATCCTTCATCCTGCTTCAATCGCTGATGAGTCGTGGGTTTATTATAGGACGTGATCCGCTGCGCTATGTTCTGGAGAAAGGTACAAGGTCCAGCAGAAGAGGATGAGCGAACGCCAGATCCACCAGCTTCAGGAGAGGATGAAGAAGCGACATTCACAGATCTACAAGCAAAATATGGTGCCTCTGGAGGCGTCTTAGACACTAGAAACCCCGAGGATGCAACAGTCCGGAATGACACGCGCTGAAAGTGCCATCACGATTCCTCCTTCGATATCTTACCTTTATTTATATCAGCCTTCAACCCCGAGCCGCAGTCATGAGGCCCTTTCATACGCATTTGTACCACCACATACCAATCAAACAGCTTGAAGCACTAGATCGTATGATTTTGTGAAATTCATAAATATACTATCGAAGAATCTACCAGTACATGCAATAACCCGCCTCAAGGCAGCGTTTTTACGTTTACATGAAGGGCTTGAGGGCCTCAGGAAGGATACGAGAGATAGAAGTACCATTGGGAGGCTCAATGGATTGGAAGTACTAGATTGAAAAGGACATCAGCTTCAAACCCAACCCAAACCAACAAATCAAAAATACTCACAGTGCCCCACCAGGGACCAGCAGCCCACCAAGAAGCACCGATCCAAACACCACCAGCAGTCTGGAGGGTGCAAAGAGCGCTCTTGACAGCAGCAACGCAGACATCGTTCGAGCCAGCGCCAATCTCACCCAAGAAGCCCTTCTTGTTGTTGGTCTTGAGCCAGTTGGTGGCATCCTGGACACGCTCGGCACCAATGGTAGCAGAGACGCACTGGTCGGAGGTACCGGAACCGTCAGAGTCGAGGTATTGGTGCATCTCGATGGCGACGTTGTTGTTGGGGTCACTGAGGCTGGCGAAAGCGGCGGCGTTGCCAGAGGAAGTCCAAGTCCAGGCTCCGGTCCATGCTGTTCGACCATCGTTATTACTATACGTGTGCAAGAAGGGGAGAAATATGATACTTACAGGTACCCTCAACGAGGATAAGTTGAGTAGCGCCAGTGGTACGGATAGAGTTGACGGCAGCTTGCATCTATCAAATAGGGTAAGCACTTGGGGTTTTTGTTGCTTGAATGGAGACTTACAGCCTGGTAGACGACACCAGCGTCGATGCCATTGGGCTCGTTCATGAGATCGAAAATGACGTGGCTGTTGGACTTGAATTCGTTGGCCAAGTTCTTCCAGACTAATATTGCGTTCAGTACAACGTGACAGTCGTTGCATCGCTCATCACTCACGGGTAGCAAAACTAGACGAATAAGGTCAGGACTAGCTCAATATTTTTTTCTCAATGATGAAACTCACGCGTTGTTGTCCGAGATCACGGCACCGTTGAACCTCATGTAGTTGTGAGGCTCAATGATGGCATAGGCGCCCTTGTTGGTGACGTAGTTAACAATCTACAAAAACGGAACGTGCATTAGACCTCCTCCAGTTGTGTCTAACATCGGATTAGACGTTGAACTTACGGTCTTCAAACCACTGAGGTAGGTGGAATCGAAGGCACCAGTGATACCAGTAGAAGGGGGAGTAAGGCGTTCCAAGAGGAAAGGAATGCGGAAGACATTGAATCCCTGACCAGTGAAGTAGTCGATAGAGGTGGGGCTGGGCCAGGTGTAGTCGGTGCCGAGGACACCCTGCAAAGTCATGTTCAGAAACCGGTGAACTTCAGTGCACAACACAAAGGAGACTCACGGGAATTTTCGTTTCACCAAATTCAGCGCCAGATTCGTTGACACCGAAGTAGGTGAATTTGGTCCTGGTAGCACCACAAAGGGAGTCTGTGGAGGAAGGTGCGGTAGTCGGGGAGGTGGTGGTTGGTTTGGAGGTGGTGGTGGTAGGAGGGGTAGAGGAGCCAGATCCAGCCAGGCACTGGGAGTAGTCTATCACACAAGGTTAGTATTTTTCTCTCTCAACAGTGCCTGTATGAGCCCACATTCGTTCAAAGCGGTGCAAGTGGCGCCAGAAACGCAGGTGGTTTCGCCAGTCCAGCCGATGCCCTGAACACAATGTTAGGATCTAGAATATTACGAAGGATCGGGAGGAATACGTACACCACACTGGGCGTAGAGGGGCTGAGCAGCATGAACAGAGGAGACGAAAAAAGCCGCAGCAGCGACAAAGGAAGCGAAAGTAGATTTCATTTTGTGAGACCCTTTGACTTTCCATTCCCCACTCCCCCGACATTTTAAAGGTCAATGGATTTGTCTCCTCTCGTCCGTCAAATTCCCGAATTATATCCCAGCGCGACATCACATGGGGTTGCCGTTGCCTTGTCGCTTATACTCCGAGGGGGACCATAATTAAACCGTGTTGATCCTGCAAGCTGGCAATAGAGGTCCCGCACAACTTTCCCCCCATGTCATGGGTCGAATGTATTGCTATTTTCCCACGTTAAAAGATGGGCTTCGGTACAAGAGTCGTCCACGACTTTGGTCCTTGGTTTATCCAGAAGGCTGGGCAGAGTCACAATTTAGCTCACAGCATAGTAAATATTCAAGGATGGCTGTAGAACGAAGGAGGGACAGGACCCGACATTTTTCCTTTGTTGCAATGTCACCTGCCTGAAGTGACGACTGTCATAAGTTACTCAGTGTGTCCGAGGGCAGTTGTCTCGCAGGCCAGTCATACGAAATCGTGGGCATGTGGGGTTGGTGGTGAGTGGCAACGGTCAGGGCTACGGACTTTACGGGTCCTGGAAATGACATGTTGTTCCAAAAGCTCCCGAGGTACGGACATTGTACTTAGACGAAGAATTGACGATGTACAAGCAACGACAAGTTCTTTTACCTTACATTCGATCCCCCCATGCCAGTGCTGCTCCTCATACTCCCAAGATTGGACAGATTAGGCCGTGATGGTCCTTCGCCACGGTCATCATCATCAAATCGCGTCGGTCGACGCGTAGGGAAACCGCCACCAAACATCGACCCAGGGGCACTCTGCGGAGGGACTTGGTTCCATTGATTCCAGTATGGTCTTGGCTCAGCTTGTTGCTGGTTATTCCACCAATGGTTCGCGAGCCCTCCCATCGCCGCGCCCGTCCAGAAACCGGGTCTCCACCCCTGGCCATCAGTGCTGTTGCCCGGCGGATTTTTGCTATATGGCGGTGGAGGATTCGACCGGTCGTCACGACCACCTCCCGGAAACCATCCACCGCCGCCCCCACCTCCGCCTCCGCCACCTCCGGGTCGAGGACCTGATCCGCCTGGACGATGGGTGGTGGTTCGGTTACTCCGGCGATTGCATGCCTTGATCATAACATAGAGGATGAATATGACAAAGGTCCACCAGAGGATGTTGAATATAATATCTGCCCAGTCGTGTTCTTTGAAATAATTTGAGGATTTGCACGTAGTAGCGGTTGACACGACTCACTTCCGGTAAAAGACAACGGAGAATTGGTTGGGTGATTCCGCAGAGCTCCAGGAACTTCAACAAGCCGATAATTCAGTCCACAGGATCCTATAGAAATACTTGGGGATAAGCACAAACCCAAGGATGAAGGGGTGGAATCTACCTTTGAGGACAAACGGATCTCCTGGTTTTGACCAACCCTCGCATGAAACCTCCACCTTTCCAAATCTAAGTGCCTCTGGCAAATCCGCCTCGCACTGTCAAATGCATTTGAACAAGAATCTATGCTGACCACGAATATCATGCTTACCTTCCAGTCCACCTCCGTCCCACTACCTCCAAGATTCGTGCACCGAACGACCTCGGGCTGATAAAGTTTGCATGCTTTGCCCAAACATTTCAGTTGCTGTATTGGACTCGTCCGTCGTGCTTGTGTCCATTCATCCTTGTAGAATGTCAATGCTGAGATCTTTGCGAGCTCAAGACGGGACATTGTGAGCGTCTAGAACGTCGAGGTGAGTGGGTGACGCTGAGAATGTCACTGATAGACCCCAAATGCTCCTCAACATCAAGTGTAAACGTGGCTCAACGTGGACAACCCTAGCTCTAGTGCTAGTCTAAACTCAAGAAATGTAGATATCGATTATAATGAAACAGATCTTATAGTCTACGTAGCAGCTGGACATCCTCCTCCACATAGTCCATGCCCACAGCCCCAACAACTGGCTACTCCAACACCAAAAAGCTGCAGCGCCAACCCAACGATGCTAATTACCCCCTCTCCAAGAACGAACCCACTAGCAATTACGATCAACCTGATATCCTGTCTATCCTTAGCATACCTAGTTCGATAAATATATTCCATAACACCACCAACGAGTCGCGCAATTGAAAACGATGGCGTGTTCAAAAATCCAATCGCAAAAGCTACCCCAGACGGAATCCACTTGGCGAACCAGAGTTCCCGGCGAACAGCATAGACCTTCACCATCGCCAGAACGGCAAACACGCCTGCAAATGCGGCCATGAACACTGCGCTCTTTTCCGGTAAATGACCGTCGCCTATATATTGGAGTGTAAATGTCAGTCCCTTTCGGGAGAAGACTGCCACACGTACGAAGAAGTCTTGCGAGGCTTAACCAGACATATGCTGTCGGTGCGGGGAATGACGGTCCTGGAATTTCGTATGCACGATTGTATAGAGTGAAGGCTGTTGCGGTCACGAGAATCGACACGGAAGATCCGATCATCTGCCCGTAGAATTGAGCTCGAGGTGAGGCATGGCAAAGGTGCCCGGTTTTGAGGTCCTGCATAAGGTCCCCAGCCCTGAAGAGAACGTCAGGTGCGCGCCGAGAGGGATATTAATAACATACTGTAGCGCACCAGCTTCCGTCACACCTCCAGCAATGATGTTGGCTACAACATTACCGGGCTGAACCCATGCAAAGAAGAGCTGCGAGACTTTGCCAAGGGCAGAGACGGGGCTAAGATCTGTTTCTCCGAGAGCGCGAACTCTGATTTGATGTTAATCGGAGAAATTGCAAGTAAGGACTTGCCATCACATACCCAATTATACTCAGCAATCCTCCGAGTATGAACCCAAGCACTGTAGCCCACGGTTTGATGCCCTCATTCCCGAATACGACCCATACCAAGATAGTTCCGATAATGATGCTGGCCAGTAATCCTGAGATAACCCAGGATACCGGGACAAGCCTTTCCTCGGTCTCAGTTTCTTTATCCTCTGTTCTATCGTCAACGTTGGCACCTAGATAAATACGCCGTTGCGTGTTCACCAAGTCGACAGCATATTCCGCGACCACTGGAAGCAGGGATACCAAGCTATCGGCGCACATGATCCCGAGTGATGTCCAAAGAATCCACCCTCGAGCACCATTCGACATATCACCTACGGGACCTGGAGCCCACCCAGAATACTTTGAAAGAGGAGACAAAACGGCCCAACCAACGACCATGCCCTGGACTACGGATGAGCCTCAATTTATGGAACTGCGGTATAGCCACGCACCAGGTTCATGCTCACGGTTGTCGGAAACCCCATGATAATACCTAGGATAATACGTGAATTATATCTCAGGATAAGCCCAACATATAACGTACCTTGACCGATATATGATAGACTTGGTGTGAAATACCATAGCCACTGCTTCGCAAGGTAACCCCCGAATATAGGGATGGCGAATAAGACCGGGAAGAAATACGCAGAGAGCTAGGTATCGATGCAGCAATGAAACAGTGAGACGGACATAAAACCACACTTAGGGGGAGACACTCACACTAACGAACGCGGAGACAATAAAACTCCAGACCAACGAGTGCCAACCATGCTCAAGAACTTCACGTTCGCCTTCGTCATGTTCATCCGCGCGGACAGGAACTTCTGCGACCTCGTCCTCTCTGTCATCTGCTTCAGTGTCCACTTCTTGGTAACCGCGTCTTCGCCTAATAGTAGTATCGGGAGGAGGAAGTTCATGGAGAACGTTAATGAGCTGTGCTGTTGCGGTACCCGAAGGGAACGGCAATTCTTCTTCGATAATCTGCACAGAAATGTTAAGTGTTCCAACTATGCATCATAGGTATTCCATTGCTATACGCACAACTTGCTTCCGGATAGGTGGGGATAAGAATACTCTGACCTTTAGTCAGTCATATAGAATTGGAGAGCTTGGTAGTGACCATACCCAAAATACGCTATCGAGCAGGACCAACCGACAGCTGCAAGCCATGACAAATGAATGGGTGGCGTTCCGTCTTTTTCCTCTGACAAAAGCGCAAGCGCTGGAAGAATTCCGACAAAACCAGCAGCCAAAGGCATCGTGCCTGTTGCCACGGCCGTTGTCTGTACCACAACGATTTCTTGAGGGGTCAAGGATGTTCTGAGCGTTTGCGAGATCAGAAACCCGATGAGGGCCGACTGGATGGACATCCTAGTATGGGGAACTGCTTTGAGTGATGCAGAGTATTGTGGATGAAAAATGCTGATACGCACATGGATATCCATCCAGATTGGAGACCAAGACTAAGATTCGTAAAGCATATCAGACAACCAATTGTAAGTCCTATAAAGGCGGCTCTTGCAGTAAACTCTGGCTGTGCGTCAGAGGATCGGGGAATGAGTCGCCTGTCGGTGACATTCAGAACTATGACCCAAAGAGACAAGCAACACTCACTTGAACCAATTCATACCTGTCGGAAACACTAACACATGAACGTTGCAGGTTTAAAGAGGGGCTGGCGTGTGTGCGCAAGAAATAAGCAGGATTGTGCAAGCGTCCATATAGCTTGGCGCTGACGTAAACATAGGTGGCTGTCCACTATATTGGTTCATGCTTGCTGCAGTGACTCATTGATTATTCGGGTAGATCTCCCCTCAGCTATTATAAGAAATCTTGATCGATTGACTCGTCGCCGTTTTCTTCCTCACTTGTTCCTCTTGTGACCTACTGCTCCTCGCAGCCGAAACGCGCCTTCGACCATTGCGTGCCTGACTATGTCACAGAAAATTCGATCTGCAGAGGGTGTTTTGCGCACGACGCCTCCGCCTGGCCAGTCGGTCGAGTAAGCATTTTGATTGGGACCTTCGTGTTGCGAGGTTTTCGAGATGCTGATAAACTATATCAGGTTGCCGAAGGAAGGCGAGACTAATGTGCTTATCACCTCTGCTCTACCCTATTGCAACAATGTACCACATCTTGGTAAATAGATTTTGATTGTTCTTCGTTAGCGTTGATCGAATGGTCGATCTCAGGTAATATTATTGGAAGTACACTTAGTGCGGACGTGTACAGTCGGTCAGTTGTAGCTACAACACACTCCATAGTCATGCTCATATCTGCAACAGATACAGCCGTACGTCGTGGTCAGACACCGCCGTCGCCGCCACCTTAACGCCCTTGACACAGGCACACGAAATCGTCGGACTCTCTACGTTTGCGGAACAGACGAGTACGGTACAGCAACAGAAACACAAGCTCTTAAGGAGGGTATCACGCCTCGCGAACTGTGCGACAAGTACTATGTGCTTCACAAGCAGACATACCAGTGGTTTGATATTGGGTACGGCCTGCCCATAAACCAGTGTTGATGCCACAACTCACGTACCTTACAGATTTGACTTTTTCGGGCGTACGTCAACGCCACACCATACCGAGTAAACAATTGTGCATAAGACCCTAGACCCTTTGACTAACCGATCCTGCAGAATTTCGCAAGAGATCTTCCTAAACCTCGGACACCACGGTTTCTTGGAGAGGCAAGAAAAAGAACAGACCTATTGTGAAAGCTGTTCAAAGTGAGTCTGCAAACATAATCGAATAGAGCCTCAACCGATCCTAAACTGACTAGGTTCCTTGCCGACCGATACGTTGAGGGTATCTGCCCACATTGCAAATTCGAGGTGATCTCAGGCAAATATCCACACCTAGGACAATCTACTGATGTTATCGCCAGGACGCTCGCGGTGACCAATGCGATGGCTGTAGCAGAACACTCGACGCTATTGAACTAATTCAACCCCGCTGTCTGGTCAACAAAACGCATAAAGTAACAACGCGGATATCCACTCACATGTATCTCAAACTCGACAAAATCCAACCGCGTACGGAAGAATGGATCAAACAATCCTGGAAGGCCGGCAAATGGTCACCCAACGCCGTCATCAACCATGATGGCGAACTCGTCGATTCTCGTCTGAAAAGCGGCCTACTACCTACTCCTTTGACTCGTGACCTTTCTTGGGGTGTACCTGTGCCAATTGAAGGAGAGGACGTGCATGGAATGAGGGGGAAGGTTCTGTGTATGTCGCATTACATTATATCCTTGAGCCCTGTGTTAACGAAATTTCAGATGTTTGGGTACGACTACCTGCGCGGTCCACGGTGCTCTAGCTGACCTAACCTAGTTTGATGCCCCAATTGGATACCCAAGTATTACCGCAAATCTCACTCCCGAATGGAAGCAATGGTGGTTTAACCCAAAGGACGTCAAATTATATCAATTCATGGGGAAGGATAATGTCTATTTCCACACTGTATACTTTCCGTCCGTGCAGATCGGCGACGGTCGTAATTGGACAAAACTCCACCACCTGTCAACTACAGGTGGGTGCGCTTTTGCTCTCGACAAGGAACGTTCGAATTGATCATTCGTTATGTGCAGAATACCTGAATTATGAAGGCGGAAAGTTTTCCAAGAGCAAGAACCGTGGCGTCTTCGGCCCTGCAGCAAAGGAGACGGGTATTCCATCGTCCGTCTGGCGTTACTATCTCCTTTCCACGCGGCCAGAGACTGCTGATGCCATGTTCTCGTGGGCAGATTGTGTACTTCCTTTTCTTCGAAGAAGATATCGTTTTGACTGACTGTTTTTTCTTCAAGGTTGCGGCTAACAACAATGTCTTGCTCAACAAGTAAGTCTGGGCGTTATCCTCCGTCCCCTTTGCATATTAATATCCTCTAGCTTCGGAAACTTTGTGAATCGTGCCCTTAAGTTCGTCTCTTCGCAATACGGTGGTGTTATACCCGATGGCGGGGACACTCCCGGCCCTTATTCTCCCAACGACTCCTTGGACTCGGAATTCATCACAGCCGTGAACAGTCTTCTTAAAGATTACATCGATGCCATGGAATCCGTGAAGCTACGTCTTGGTCTACAAACCGTCATGCTCATCTCCATGCGCGGCAACAATTACCTCCAGTCATCCGGCCTCAATAAACAATTAATGACTGAAAACCCAACGCGATGCGCCCAAGTTATTTCCCGAGCAATTAACCTCATTTACGCCCTCTCCGCCCTTATATACCCCTTCATGCCGGCCACATCCGAATCCATCCTCACACAGCTCAACGCTCCTGCTCGTGCTGTACCGGAAGTGCTATCGAATGATATCCTCGCCGGACACCAGATCGGCGCGCCTGAGCATCTGTTCAAGAAGATTGAGGAGAAGATGATAGATATGTGGAGAGCTAAGTTTGGTGGGGTTGAAGTGCAACAAGAGGCACCTGCTGATGCTCAGGCCAAAGGTGGCCCAGGGTCAAAGAAAATAAAGAAGGGTGCAGCTAAGAATGCTGTGGTTGCACATGATGGGCCAAAGTCTCCCGAGGCGGTGGAGTTGGAGGCGAAGATTACCGAGCAAGGTAACCTTGTCAGAACTTTGAAGGCGCAGACACCAAAGACACCTGAGCTTGAGGGGAAGATTAAGGTGGCTGTGGATGTGTTAAAGAAGTTGAAAACAGAGTTGGAGGCGGAGATACAGAAGGCGTAGAAGTATTCCGGGCGTTGAGTTTGGGGACCGAAGCGAATGGGGCAAGAAGTTCTTTAATAGGTTCCGCGGATCGTATTTGATCCAGAATTTGATGTACTTAGAGATGATTCCAACGTTCGTTTGATGACTGGGTGCCTCACTTCGAAGAGTTCGCTTCAGGAACCATATTAGTAACCAAAAATCGGTGATGGCGATACACATGTCCATGTCAACAGTCACCCAGCAAGTTGTGTGGATGCATATGGAGCCAAATCTATGTCCCGGACGACCTGATCAAGTCGGCTCATTTGATGCCTCACAAAATGGTTGTAGGCCTTGATTTCGTTATCATTTTATACAAAGTCGTCCGGATGGGGGAAATATTTCATCCGCATCTACCCTGGGAAAATACAGCGAATTACAGGTGCGCACCTGCGTGCATGTTTTGCTTGGCGTTGTACATTCGGCGGGTTTATGAGATTCGTTCACCTCCAGTGACTTGCCTCACCGACGAACGTGCTGCAAACTTGAGTACACCCTCCAATGGGATTCTAGGTATCTTGTCGTGTGGTCTTCGTCGCGACGAAGCACAGACCCTTTCTCCCAAGTTGGCTGTCATTGGTGACATATGTGCGCACGATCCGAGACCCTCGTTCGAAGTCAGGCGGCTATATATAGCGTGCTGTAAAGAAACAGGGCCTACTTGCTTCTCCAAACCCACACTCCTTTTTCGACGAGTCCAAGTTTGTCGCGATGCTATCAACCCGGGGCGCCAAGTTCTCTGCTCTTCTAGCTCTTCTGAGCGTCCTCGACACCGCCTCCGCCCAGCACTACCGTCGTCTTGGCGCGTGCCCGAAACTTGGCTGTGTCTTCCCTCCCGACCAGACCGACTTCATCCCCGGCCAACTCTTTGACATTCGTTTGGAAGTCCACGCACCTGAGAGTGGAAGGGAGGCTTCGAATAATGGTGCCCCTGACGAGAAGTTTTCGTTCTGCATTCAGCGAGGAACTGGCACTTGCGAGGATGTGTCCAAGTTCTTCAGTGTGAAGGAACCTGCTTTGGAGAAGTGGTCTTTCTCGTGAGTTTCGCACGTCTTCTGCTCGTGTATGCGTAGCTGACGGTGTGGTCGCTGTAGCTACTTTGAGGATCTATTCGCCCAGGATGCCAAACAGTCCACCAATGTTAACGTTGCATCCAAGATCTACCGTGCAGTATGTACTATTTTAGTTTTCAGGTTCTAATTCAGTCTTCTAACGTCGTTTCTGTTTTTAGGTCAGCCTTCCTAGCGTACGTATACATTTCACTCGAGGTCAGTGAGCGATGATTGAAATGACCTATTCTAGCCCGGAAAGTATACCGCTGTCCTCACCTACAACGGCAAAAGCCAGACTGTCGCTAACTGGGTCGTTCGTGATACCTCCAAGCAGCGTAAGGCCAAGAACGTCCTCTTCTTCATTGGAGATGGTGGGTGCTACAGTTTTCTTTTTTTTTTTTGACACATTTTCACCCGCCAATAATAGGTATGACCCAGGCCATGATTACTGCTGCTCGTCTTATCGGCCACAAGTCCATCAACGGTCGCTACCAGTCCCTCATGCAGTTGGATCAGATGGAGAACCTCGGCCTGTAAGTGGACCCTTACTACATGGCATATCGGATTTAACGGATTGTAATCTCCTTAGCCAAATGACCCACTCCATTGATTCTTTCATCACTGATTCCGCTAACTCTGCCTCCGCCCTCTACACCGGCAAGAAGACTGCCGTCTCTGCCCTCAACGTCTGGGCTGATTCTGTATGTCTTTATTTATATGATGTTCCTTGTTTCTGACAAATATGCTTGTTTAGTCTGCCAACTCCTTCGATGACCCCAAGTTCGAGACCATCGCTGAGCTCTTCAGGAGACATAGACAGGGTGGTGCCCTTGGTATCGTCTCTACTGCTGTCATCGCCGATGCCACTCCCGGTATGTCTTGTTGTACATCCCTGTTGAACTTGTGCTAACATTCTCATAGCTGCCCTCTGTGCCCACACCAGGAATCGTGACGAATTAGCTACCGTTATCTACGAGTTCCTCAACGGCGCCGAGGGCTTAAACAGTACCTTCGCATGGCCCACCTCTTGCGAGCAACCCGATGTTATCTTCGGGTAAGTAGTTTTAGTCATCAACCCAAATTCGATATTGACGGATTGATAGTGGAGGCGCCGAATTGTTCTACCCCAACTCCAAGTCCTACGGCGGTGTCGATATGTACAAGGCCTTCAAGGATAAGGGCTACAACCTCGTCCAGAGCAAGACTCAGCTCGCTTCGGCTCCTAACGACAAGAAGACTCTCGGTATCTTTTCTAGTAAGTTTGGTCAATCTTCCGTCGACATATGGGCTGAGACGGATTGGATAGCCTCTAACCTGGCCAAATGGGTCGACCGTAATGTGAATTCTGTCCAACCAATATTCGTATTCAGCTGAGTAACTGACGGGCGGCTATCAGATCTTCCCCAACAATCTCAAGAATCAGAAGTCCAGCCCCACTGGCGATGGCACTGACGCTGTTGATCAGCCCGGCTTGAAGGACATGACCCTTAAGGCTATTGATATTCTCCAGGCCCGTGCTGATAAGAATGCCGGTTGGTTCATGATGTCCGAAGCTGCCAGTATTGACAAGATGATGCACGTGTTGGATTACGACCGTGCCCTTGGTGAACTCCTGGAACTTGATGACACCGTCCGTGCTTCCATCGAGCACCTGGAAAAGATTGGTGAATTGGAGAATACTCTCATTGTTGTCACTGCTGATCACGGTCATGGCTTCGTAAGTCTCACGTTGGCTGTCTTGATACGCCTAGAATCTTACGTTATGGTCCAGGACGTTTTTGGCGGAGCTGATACCAAGTATCTCTCTGCAGCCACCGGTGACCGTGCCAAGAGACGCGCTGTCGGTACCTATGCCGCCTCGGGATTGTCTGAGTATCAGGTCGCTCCCGGATCTTCTCCTGATAACACCACCATCGTCGTTGGTCCCTTTGGCCCCAACTTCCCCGTGCAGTGGACACCTCGTTACACCTTCGCCGTATGCCGCTCTCCTTATACTCCCTATTCAATGATGCTCAAAAATGTACTAGGGTGGTGTTGGTGGTAACCCTGACCGCGTTGAGAACTACAAGATCCACACCAATGGCCCTCGTCTCCCCGCTGTCTCAAGCTCTGACGGCTACATTGTCAACCCCGCTGACAACACTGATGGTTTCCACGTCTGTGAGTACCTCTTGTCTTCTCTCCCTAGTGAATGTAGGGCTGACCTGCCAATTCAGCTGGTACCTTAGGTCCTGATGAGGCCCAGGGTGTCCATTCTTTGACTGGTAATATGATCTCCCCCAGTCTTCCGGGATGGTGCTGATATTCTCGTTTAGATGTCTCCGTCTTTAGCAAAGGTCCCGGCTCTGACGCCTTCCGTGGAGTCTGTAAGTGCCCTCGCAATTTTCTCAAGTAGGAGACTACTGATGACCGCATATAGTCAACAGCATCGATATCTTCTACAAGATTGCCGATGCTCTTGGACTGGGTGACACTGGCAAGGGCCAGGAACATGGCAACGGCAATAATGGCCACTAGATATACCCCGACAGGATACTGTCACAAAATAGTCAATACCATCTCTCGTTTCGCCCCTCACTCATAATCAATATCTTTATTGGATGTATAGTCCAGGTTTCAGATTTTTGAGGGGTGAACCTTAATAAGCGCTCACCCCGGCGATCCTTTCTGCTGGACTCTTAAGTCTTCGTCTCCCATTCTATAGATCCATTTATTACACTCCCATCTTGTGTTCTCCCCGCTGTCGCCGTCGGTCCACTTCCGTGACACCTTCATCCGACGTACCCTCCCCGTACCACTTCATCACGCTTGACAAAATCCGCAAAATCCTACTGTGACGACTCCAGCACTGTCAAGTCCAGAAACACATACGCTTCCGCGTCAATTACTAGCGGTAACTCCGATTTCTCCGGGTAGGCTGGAACAAGCATGCACCGGGCCAGTAAACAAATAAATACTATATATTGCGAACCCCTTACTATATATAATATGATGTACTATATACGGGCGAGATTTTTTATAGCTTATAAGGATTTAATATAACACGTGTGTTATTTGTTCACCAGCCAGCCCAGTGCATATTTATGCATATTCATATCCGCAGAATGGGACAATGTTTATTCCTCGTGTACTCTTTCGAACGGAAGACATCAATTATGAGGCCATTTCACTTTTGACCTCTCTTCCTCACTGTGCCTTAAAAGTAATCCAGGAGCCGAATATCTTCCCTTGACAACCCCGCTCACACACCTGTCCTCTTTTGACAGGACTTGTCCCCTTGAAATAACGTACTGCAGCCGTGCGTGAATGATGCAAGTCCAAGGTGATCTCCTCCCTATTCGTACTGTTAGCTGGACATCATTAGCATGAGACTGACAGGGATATCAGTCACCTTGACCTTGTGCCTGGTGTATTCCTAACATCAACGCAATTCGGTTCAGCCGTCCCTAGACGTTGTATCGATTCCTTTACTCGCCATTAAAGCTGCTGGGAAATTTTCCATGTGTCTGCTGTCGTGTCCAATTATTCGCCTGAGTATCTTGAGACACACTGATGTCCCGTGGAGGAATGCCTTGGTTCTCCCCGTCGCCTCTGACATTGTGGATCCAGTCGTCATCGACAGGGCAAATGATGAGCTGAAAGCCGTTTCCAACTGCTTTCTTACCTCAAGTGGCCCATCGAACCGTGCGTAACAACCTAGATAAAATCATACCAATGTTCCAAGGAAAGAGATGCTGATATTTAGAGTAGCATCACGTTGTGCGGTGCATTCGGGGAACATTCTCCGCCCCTAGGGCTCCCTCGAATACCGGCGCACAAACACAATTATCATGGTTCGATTTTTAAACAGCTCTGAAGAACTTGGTATCCCTCACACTCACTTCCTCCATCAATGATTCATGGACACTGAAGCTCCGTTAATAGGTTTCAGCATTCTCCACGATTACACGGTGTACTGCCTAGTCTTATTATCGGTCTCCTCAACTTGGTTTGCTTCATCACGCGACCTAGGAAAGGATGTAGCAACTATACGCGTCGACTTTCGTTGTTGTACAAAGGACAGAGTGTTGCAAGGTCGCAAGGTCGTTGATAAATCCCCGAAAGGTGACTGGTGGCGTACCAACCAGCCAACACTCAACACATCTACGAAGGATGGACAGCCGAGAACGTAGTCGAGCAACTACGGCATGCCTATGGTTCAATCTATTGGAAGTTACCACAGGTGATCATGACACTAAATTTAGGACGAGCGAACGTGCACAGGAACTCAGTGTACTTCGGCCCTGAAGTTCGGACCACATAAATTCAGATCAGATGCGCCGCTACAGAGCATGGTAACAGATCAAGTACACCGACACAAGCCAAGGGGCCAGCGGATTCCGTCAAACCTGCATGAGATAGATGTATCCCACCAGGAGGCGGTGGAGTGCATTTCTGGGATAAATATTGTTCATTTTACCGATCGGTACAACCCTGCCCAATTGCGTCCATCCGGGGCCGTATATTTATCATAACTACCATCGACGACACAAGGGAAGTTGTTAAATTCTGAGTAACAATGATAGGTCGTCCATGTACGCACAGCTTTCTCAGAATAATTTAAGGACTAGGGTTTCTACCCGCTGCCTCAACAACGAATTCCCAACCCTCGAGTATGACAGCCGGGCCAAACATGCGGTCACTTACACTCTCGCAGAATGTCGCTGTCACATTCGCGGTTGGACTCTTCTACGGTCTCTATCTCATCACATTTTGTTTCGCCAACCGGTGGTTGTTTTTTGCAGACGAAGGATGGAGGCTTCGCAAACGCATCCACTGGTTTATGGCCATCATGACCAATCTTATCACTGTATTTATATCGCTTGACACAGCTTTGATGGTACGAGGTGCAACGGCCCAATCGACATTTGTAGACCAGGGACACAGACCGGAGGACTATAGCGCTGTGCCTTGGGATGCTATCGTGAGGGCAAGTCTTCCAAACTGTCAATAGGATGGAAACCACCTAATCTGCCTTTGGTTATCGTCGAATAGTGTATAGCGACCAATACGGTAGCTCCGCTAGCAGATATTGTCCTTGTGGGTACATGAGTAGCTGGTCTACATCGATGCTCACCGGAGGAAACTTGCTTCTTAGATGTACCGTCTATGGATTGTTTACGGCAAAAGATTATGGATTATATGGTTCCCAGCATTCCTTTGGGTGGGCGGCATAGTGTGCACGATCTTGCAGACGTTCCTCCAGGTTGTACATGTCCACAATCAAGGGTTTGGTCCATATCATTGGGCATCGGTTAACATGGCTGTTGGGCCTGGCATTGTACTCCTCCCATTCTGGGCTTCGACGGTTGCGCTAAACGCATATTCCACCGGTGCGCCTAATGATTGAAAATCCGAATATCGCATTATTGACAAAACTTGGGTTAGGTCTATTGATTCGGCGAATCAAACAGGCATCAGGCAGGAGCTACATGACGGGCGAGAGTCTTAATGTTGTTTCAACACAGTTCCAATTTCTCATTCGTATCCTTCTGGAATCTGGTGTTTTGTATCCGGCTATCAGTATTGCACACCTCTCTGTATGGTTTGGCCAGAATGATTTTGCTGTCTATCTGGTCGGAGGAATAGTGAGTAATCTCTAGCCAAGGGTACGATGATGAATAGTGCCCACACTAACGTTGATGTCTGTTAAGAACGTGATCATAATTGGCAGTGCATTCAATCTTATCTTGATTCGCACGGCTCGTAACAGAGCAGAGGCAGAGGGGAAAATCTATAATGGCGGTAAATTGACAACGATACAATCCAGCCGGAAGCCGATGCCTGTATCGGTTGAACCACAAAGCAGTAGCATTGGAGCTGGTCCAACGGTCTATGCATCATGAGCCCTCCTGAGTCCCGAGTCGGGCTTTCTTACCTTGCCCACCATGACTGACCACATTGTGTGATGCAGTTCCAAGGACTTTGATTATACACTGCAGTAAATATTAACTACGTACAATAGTTGGTATCACTTCGCAGTTATATCTAGTTCTGTGCTATGTACTTGTTAGGCGATAAACTTAAATGATCTTCAGTGTAACGGCGCTTGTCTTGTGTCTCCATTAATACGCGGATTGGCGGGGGGTTGATAGTGGGGAACCGTGGGCTTCTTTTCGAGACATTACAATTACGAAAAGATCCAGCTTCCTGAACCTCAAGAGATTTATTGTAGAGTACGCTCCTTTTCGATGTGTCCAGGGCCTTCAAGAAGTCATGGACACCACACGCCAAACACGTGTTGAGCCAATAGGCTCCAAGAAGAAAACGATGACTAGCTCCAACCTCGATGTCACTGGCGAAACAACGAATGGTAGAAACGAGGGATTACAATGGTGATGGAAAAAGTTGAGGTGACGGGGGACATCGAGACTGACCAGGTAACACGACCCATTGTCGAGGAAACTGATGCGCAACGACTTGAGCACGTACGGCTTTGCCTATCGGTGCAAGTTGGTATGTTCTACGGTGCCGTTCCTTTCTCCCTTCGTCATCCCTTATTCAACTGCATATGATTGCCATGTGATCGATGCGTCCAAAACGTGTAGAATCAAGGCCCCAATGAGGTTGGGGAAAATATCTGTGGGATACTCAGCACTCATGAAGGGAGGATAGGTGTGGGGACCACATGTGCTTTTTCGCCCTTGACTCCTGCCAAACGGACCGCATGCTTATCTTAGAGATCTCAAACCTACCTTAAGATTTCGAATTTCGCCCGGGGATCGGACCTTGTGGCTCCACTACCATGCCAAGAGCATCTACATATTAATTATCAACAACGAGGATAGACATACCGCATTATCATTTTAGAGCGACCGTGTATCTTCGGTCCTAACCACCACCGCCTTATGTTGGACGAGACTATCGCATGATGTAGCACGAGCCATTTCTATGCAAATTGTACAATTGTTGCTTAACGATAAGCGTTACATGTTGGGGTCTAAATAATGGGTAGTTTCTAGTACATCGGTGCATTCATCGAATGGAGCAATGGCCTATTCGCGATATGTCCGGGATGTCTGGTCATGGGATACACTTAGCCGGCACTAGTTCAACTTCAGCGCTCAGCAATCTGCTTCTTGACATCAATACATCACGCCAAGCACAAAAACCTAATGCATTCCACACTTCGCATTTATGATTTCCCAGGAACAATATCCACTGTCCTTCTTCGATGTGTAGAAAGTGTACAGAAGTAGAAGGGCATTTGTCGATGTGAGAACCTAGCCCATCTTCATTACGGTGGATCATCTCCGGGTATCAAGGATTCTATAAGATGGTGGTCAGTTCTAATATCCGTTCAATCAGCACCTGCCTCCACCTTGTCGCTTTCCCCGACTGCACACATCTCGGCGAGCGTTATAGATAGAACAATGAGGCGATTCTGCCAGTAGAAACGCTTGTCGCACAAACGTGCCTGTTATTCTTTAATGGAGAAACTGTTATTGTCAGCTTGTACGCATGGCTAGGAATACTATGTACAGTACGCGTCACAGGGAATGTCAACGATGCTATACCCGCGCCCGGGAAGGCAGAATTCCCTCTAGATCCAGTGGCAGACCTTCAGGTACTATTTAATGTGGGGTATCTGACGGAAATGTGGAGGTGAGGCTTCTCAGCTCGAGTTCTCCCCCTGTATCTCTCGACTCAAGCTCGGAAAATGCGACCGCTTCAAGTTCATACTCTCTTCCTCCTCGGACTGTTAACAACAGCCGCTGCGCAGCACTTTAAACGTCTCGGCACATGCCCGACGCTAGGATGTATCTTGCCTCCAGACCAGACTGATTTCTACCCTGGCCAGCTCTTCGACGTCCGCGTGGAGGTACATGCGCCTATTAACGGGAGTGAGGCGTCGAATAAGGGGGTTCCGGACGAGAAATTCTCGTTCTGTGTGCAGAGCGGGAAGAATGGTGCATGCCAAGATGCTGCCAAGTTCTTTGGCGTGCACGAGCCTGCGCTTGAGAAGTGGTCGTTTACGTGAGTTGGATCCTTGCCCCTTTTAATTGATTTAGGTTTTGATGTTGGAGGTGGGGTTGGGGTGATGTGATAGGTACTTTGAGGATTTGTTTGCTCAGGACGCGAATCAGCCGACGCTTGTGAATGTTGCGTCGAAGGTTTATCGAGGGGTGAGTGATTGGTCATAACCCTAGGCTATCAAATGTTTCCTCGATCAAACAACAACCTGACAATCAATTTTGGTATAGATTAATCTTAAAAAGGTACATCATCAATGCGGCTATCGAACAATTCACTCATGCATAATTGTGATGACAGGCCGGCGAGTACACAGCAACCTTGAAATATAATGGCCGGAGCGAGACCGTCGCAAGCTGGGTCGTCCGAAGTTCATCGAGGAAACAGACAGCGAAGAACGTGTTGTTCTTCATTGGCGATGGTATGCTCATCCACTTTCGTAATACATTATATTCTGAAACTTGAATGACAGGTATGACCCAGTCGATGATCACAGCGGCCCGTCTCATCGGGCACAAATCCATCAATGGCCGATACCAAAGTCTTATGCAGTTGGACCGGATGGACGCGAATGGGATGTGAGGAATTTCCGTACTACTCGTCATAAAGAATGACTGATCTGACACGACGCTGGCAGACAAATGACACATTCTATCGATTCATTTATCACGGACTCTGCAAATTCCGCTACAGCTTTGTTCACTGGAAAGAAGAGCTCTGTGTCTGCTTTGAACGTTTGGGCAGATAGTGTCAGTGTCCATGCTTATACAGTGAAATGTAAGACTAACAAACAGAACTTGAATATTTAGTCGCCAAATTCGTTTGACGACCCGAAGATGGAGACTATCGCCGAGTTGTTCAGGAGACGCAGAAAGGGCGGTGCATTGGGTATCGTTTCTACAGCTTTTATCGGCGACGCTACTCCAGGTAATGTTTTGTTCTTGGGGTTTTGGATGGTAGCCCGGTGTCGCATTTGATTGACTGTGGCATACTGTTTTTAGCGTCTCTTTGTGCGCATACAAGAAATCGTACGTACCTCCTAATATTTTAAACAACCAAGGTCTTGAATCGTAATTGACGCGTATAGGCAACGAGGAAGGCGCTGTCATATTCGAATACCTGGAAAGCCCCGAAGCTATCAACAAAACTTTCACCTGGCCGACCAATTGCGAACAACCTGATGTCATTCTTGGGTGAGCGCCTTCGTTTTCAGCTTAGGATGATGGTGAGATTGACCTAGAACGCTAGTGGTGGTGCGGAGGCGTTCTTAGCTGATCAGGTTGCATGGCAAGGACAGGACATGTACAAAGCCTATCGGCAGAAAGGGTACAATGTCTTGTTTACGGGCAAGGATTTGAATGCTGCGAATCCGAAGGATAGGACTTTGGGAATTTTCTGCAGTCAGTCGTTGCTTTATTCTAGTTCTCATGCCGTAACACTCACTTTTGCCGGATGATTAACAGCGAACAATATGGCGAAATGGGTCGATAGGAATGTAAGCCGAATCCATTAGGTTGTCGACGCGTGGAAATGTCATGGTTAAATTTCTAGATTATCCCGGGGAACCTGAGGAACCAGAGCAATAGCCCGACTGGAGATGGGACGGATGCGGTAGATCAGCCTGGGTTGAAGGAGATGACTCTGAAGGCAATTGATATTCTGCAAGCAAGGGCAGACAAGAACGCTGGGTGGTTCATGATGTCTGAGGCGGCTAGTATTGACAAGGTTAGCTACGTTTGGGGGATTCGAGGCGATGGGAGACTGACGAGGGAGATTCCTAGATGATGCACGTATTGGACTATGACCGGGCGCTCGGAGAGTTGTTGGAGCTTGACGACACTATTAGTGCGACTATGGATCGTGAGTGCTGCGAATTTTTCGGGTTGGGGACATGTGGGTTGATCCGTAGGGATTAGATTTGAAGAAGATTGGAGAGTTGGATAATACTTTAATTGTCGTTACGGCTGACCATGGGCATGGTTTTGTCAGTAGGCTCTGCTGAATCGCGTGAAGCAAACTCACAGTTACGACAGGATGTCTTTGGAAGCGCTGATACCAAGTACCTGACACAACAGAGTACAAACATCCTTAAAAGGCGCGCAGGTAGGACATCAGCAGTATCTAGCAGTACATCTAGCTAAAATCCTGGTCAGTTGGGACGTATGAGGCCTCTGGTTCAAGCGAGTTCCAGGTTGCCCCCGGAGCTCGACCCGACAATGCGACAATTGTGGTCGGACCCCAAGGACCAAGCTTCCCTGTTCAGTGGGATCCTCGCTACAAGTTGGCTGTAAGTCGGTGTCAGAAGCACAAGATATGAAACTTACGTTAGTGGCTAGGCTGGTTTTGGTGCGAATCCAGATCAGTAAGTTCTGCGTTTCAAGTGCACGAGGATTCAAATCTGACGCGGAGTATGAAGCCGTGAGAATTACAAGCTCACCGACAGCGGGCCACGCCTCCCCGCTGTTGGCATGGGAGGCATCTTTGTAACCAATCCGGACGATAATACGGATGGTTTCGATGTCTGTGAGTACCCGAGTCTTTTCCGCCGAATTTCAAACAGCTGAGGTTCCTGACAGCTGGTACATTGGGAGGAGACGAGGCCCAAGGTGTGCACTCGTTGACTGGTGAGTGCGATCTCAATTGTTCCATGATGCGATGTTGAGCTGTCGTTGTAAAGATGTCTCCATTTTCGCAAGTGGACCTGGCGCAGAGGCATTCCGCGGAGTCTGTAAGTGGGCGGTCCTTGCACGACGGACCGGTAGCTAACAAAGAGCCCAGACAATAACATCGACATTTTCTACAAGGTTGCGGACGCGATGGGGCTGGGGGCGTAGATACCATTGTATGTATGGAGGAACAATGTACATTGTGAATGAAATGACTGCCTAAAGGGGGTTGCTTGGACCAATGAACACGAGGCGCAAACAATGGCACGTGTTGGGCATGAGATGTAAACAGATGCAAACACCGCGTGCAGAGAGTTGGAACGTGTATTCTGTGTTGACCTGCACACACTTATCTCATCTGCTGGACTAGACTGCGGGCTTAGCAGCTACATGTCATTTTCTGGCACACCACTAGGTCAAGGCAGACGTCTCGATCACAACACCTTTCTCGGAAAACAACCCACTGGTGCTCCAAAGCCAATCCCCACCTCCTACTCATACGGGTCTGTCCTTTCTGTCGTCACCCAGTCTTCTTATCTCATCGCCAACCCACAGCGCACCAACCACAGAATCCCGCTCCCCTCCCCGCCCAGCCCGCTCCACCGAACCAGACGATAACGAGGACGAGAACGCCTCGGCACTCGCAAAGTTCGCAAAAATAAAACAGCGCGAAGCTCTCGCCTCCCGTCCGGGTGGCCCGAAGATCATCACTTCTCCCCCAAAGCCCGACAAGTGGGCAGTCAAGGATACCTCTGTCCTCCTCGCAAGCGCACTTCACATCGCCGCGAAAAACGACATGCTCCCAGCAACAAACCCAAACTCAGCTTGGACTTCTGGCCTGACACGTCCGAATCCCGTTGTGCCACGCAGCACGTCTGTAGAATACGAGAAGGACACACAGACTACAACTTCTCGCCGTCTCGCTGCTCCCCCCAATCGTCTCTCCCGCCCCCCTCCATCACGAAAGCCTCTGTCAAAAAATGCTTCTGTCCGCCTTGTACCCGATTCAGAAGGAGAGGAAGATGCATCTGCGACCGCAGCCGCTAATGGACGCGGGAAGAGCCCCTTTGAGCATGTAGTCGACGTGGCCAAGAAGGTCTTGGGACCAGCGACGTACTACGTCCGACAACTATCACACGAACCAGAAGACCGTTCGTTACCTATGAACGGGAACACCAACCACAATAGAGATACCAGCTACGACTATGCAGCAGAAGAGCAGGAATTCCGGGCGGCTCAGCAGGCTAAGCGCGCCTCTCTTCCAGTGCATAAGCGCGGTCGCATGTCCATGGACAATCGCGCGTACAAACCCTCCGCATCGGATGTGGAGAGCGACGAAGATTCTTCCGACAACGACGATAAGCGGAAAAAGAGAAGAAAGAAGAAGAAGAATGAGCCTGTGGGTGGGCCTCTGACGACCCTCCCCGTGCTCTCTGCGGACAAAAAGAAAAGGCGAAAGAGCAGGGGCACCAAGTCTGGTGTTAATGGACAAGATGATGAAGAAAGTGAAAGTGACGATGAGCCTAGCGTTGAACTCGTGCGTTTTATATCTAGTCTCATGGCCATGGTTTTGACAAGTGCATGCAGGAATCAACACAAGCGCAGCAACGCTCGTCTGTACCACGTTCCCTACCACCACCACCCTCACGACTATCCGCACAACGCTCTGCACCTCTCCAAACCCAGGATACAAGCTTGCAAGACTCCTCATTAGACAGCGCAGAACAAGGTCTCGACTCGATACCAGAAGTCCCAGAAGACGAACTCTCAGATTCACCACGGAAAGACGACCGACGAGAAGAAGTGCAATCACGACGCATGCCTCGATCATCATCTCGACCGCCCAGAGAATCCAGTACAAGATTCTCCATCGGTGGTCTCCTAGGCCGCCTAGTCCACGGTGTCGTCCGGGGTCTGTTGATGATCGTCAAGTTCGTGATATACCTCGTCACGAGCATCTTTTTCGTCTGCGGACGGGTCCTCGGCACTGTGTATGACATCGTGCTCAATCGACCAGTGCTATGGTTACGAACGGTGAATTTATCGCCAGCGGCTGCACTTGTGAAGTATCTTGCGATTGGTGCCCTCGCAGTTGGTGTATGGTATGCGCTCCAAGGCACGGACATCCGGTCGCATCTACCTTCAATATCCTTCCCTCGACCTTCTTCACAACCCATATACACGGCCCCACAAGCTCCCGTAGCTGATATTACCGAATTTGCGGAACGCTTGCAACGGCTCGAACTTGCACTATCTGGTCTCTCACACGATACGCGGGCAAGAGCGGATGATGGCGTTCGGTCGTATTCCGATCTCACCAGCCGACTTGGCATGTTAGAGGACCGCCTAATAGCGGAGAGTAAACGTGTTGGAGAGTCTGCGTCAAAGGCTAAGGATGCGCTCGAATTGGGCAAGACGGTGAACTCTGTTAAGCGGGATATCGAGGTCCTTCAAGCACAGCTTGTCGCTCAGGAGAGACAGCGACAACAGGAGGAGCAGCAGCACCGGACAGAACAGACTAGTGATGAAGAAGCACGCGCCAAGTTACGCGCTTTCGAGCAACGTTTCGATTCCGTCGAGAGTGGCATCAAAGAAGCTTTGGATTTGGGCAAGAAAGCTGTCTCTACTGCCCAGAAGTCCTCGGTTACGGTCAAAGCACCTGGTGGACAGGATCTTAAGGCCATGGTTTCGGATGTTGTCGATGCTGCGATTCTGCTCTACAGTAAAGACACCATTGGCAAGGCAGACTTTGCAAGCCATTCGAGCGGAGCGCGAGTTATTCCGAGCTTGACCTCTCCGTCGTATGAAATCCAACCGGAGAGCTTGAGTGGTCAAATGCTTGGGTTCCTCACAGGGAGTGGGTATGCTGTTGGGAGGCCGCCTGTGACAGCGCTGCATCATGAGGTACATGCAGGGTATTGTTGGCCGTTTAGAGGGCAGAGTGGGCAGATGGGTGTTAGTCTTGCAGCGCCAGTCGTGATCGAGGAGGTGACGATCGATCATGTTGCGAAGGAGAATGCGATGGATTTGAGGAGTGCACCAAGGGTTATGGAAGTGTGGGGGTTGATTGAGGGTGAAGAGAATAAATCGAAGTATTTGGAGATTATGGAGGAGAGACAGAAGAAGGCTGGTGGCGCGGAAGTTGTTGATGAGGAGTATCCAGTAAGCCTGCCACGGGATCCGCCGTACATGCGTCTCGCGAACTTCACGTATGATATTGATGCGGTGAAGAATGTGCAAACTTTCCCTGTGGAGAGGGAAATTAAGGAGAGGGGGATAGATTTCGGGGTTGTGGTGTTGAGGGTATTGGATAATTGGGGGATGGAGGAGTTTACGTGTTTGTACCGGTTCAGGGTGCATGGGACGATGATAAGTCAGATGCGCATTCCAGAGCCTGTGGAGGATACGGGGCTATAGAACTGGCTGGAGGTTGTTTCGCGTTGTGGCGGGTGGTGGCGGTTGATGCTGATGTGTAATGGTGGATGGTGCGCCACTTTTTAAACAATGACTTATTGCCTTGGTTCTTGTTTATGTCTTTTTATCCCTCGATATCGCATGGCTCACCAGTCCCTTCTCGGTCCCGGTCTCTGGCTCGCACTATCTATGACGCACCTTCTTTTCTCTTTCTTCATACTATCGCTCGCACATATCCATGACGACCTTGTGATGACCATCTCTCATGCGCCACCCTACTACATACTATAGTATGCTTGGTCTTGCTCTGAACCGAAACACGTACATACCTTACATGTATATTGCTCTCGTTCTTCTGCCTCTTGGTTTCCTTCCTTTATTTTTTTCTATTTCTTTAGTTTATTCCTGGGGATCCGTGGATGGCTTAAATTAATCTACTTCCTTTGAAACTTATCTAAATCAAAGTGATACAATTTCAAATGATAAACTGGCATAGTCACGTGCAGATGATTATATGACAGCGAGTGCGATGACTATTATTGCCATTCGCTATACGAACTGCGCTTTTGTTTGTCTCTCCTCCGTCATCTCTCTCCGCCTCTCCGATGTACAGCAGCTATGCGTATGGTGTTTCCAGTCCTCCGTTGACAAATAACCCCTTCATCGACAATGCTGCCTCTACAGCACAACGATTCCCAGACATCTCGCAACCACCAATCGTCGTCGGGAATGGCAATCAATCAGCCTGGGGTAGTGGCTCTACTACTGCACGGTACTCGGGCCAGCAGCAGCTTCAGTACTCTCCCCAACACCAACACCAACAACAACCACAGATGTATCAGCCGCAATTCCAGCAGCCGACTATGACTGGGTTCCAGACTCAGGGAACGTTCGGGCAAGGTGTCGTTAGCGGGAGTAGTTATTCCTACTTGAACGGAGCGCAACAACAACAACAGCAACAGCAGCAACAGCAACAGCAACAAGGGTATAACCCTGCGCAACAGCAGCTGCAGAGCCCGAGTTATATCGCTCAGTTCGATCCTTATGCAGCCCTTGGTCAGGGGTGGGGCGAAACAACTACTACTACGATCACGACTGGAGGCCTCGTACCCGCTACCGGTACAGGCACTAGTGCAGGATCATATACATCTTCCTCCCCGTCATTGCATATCAACACCCCGGCCCCAGGAGCAACGGCAACTTCTCTCTCCGCAGCAGGGGATCAACATCCGCGCGAGTACATCCGGGCGCACAAGGCTTTGATCGAGTCTTGGGATAGCTTCACGTGGAAGGCGTTTTTGGATCTGTTTGGTAAGTTGAAGGCAGCTTGGGAGCAGAGGAAGAGGGAGCTGGATGCGAGGGTTGGGGTGTTGAATACGCAGGTTGCGACGTTGCAGATGCAGACACAGGCTGCGGGTGCGCTGGGGTATTCTGGGTATATGCAGGTGCAGCAGTATCAGCAGGAGGTTGCGCGGGTGCAGGGGGTGAGTTGAGTTTTCTCGCGACTCCTGGTAAGTGTTCTGATGAGTTATTGTTTTTTATTAGCTCGCGAAGGAAGCTGAGATAAATTTCGGTGAGTGGTGATATCTGTTTTTGATGGTAATGATAGGGGTTTCTGATCCTCATGTGTACTTTGATAGATTCGGTAGCTGCATCAACTTTCCAGATGCAGGAAGTCTTTGGAGGGTATCGTCAGTCCGGCGACCTGGCTAGCAAGAGGCGTGTCCGTGAGGCTACAAACGCTGCATTACACAGCCTGCCGGATTGGCCACAACCATTCTTCTAGACGCGATGTCAAATCTAGATCTATGTATTTGTCAAAGCGCAGCAGGCATCTATCCAGTTTTGGTCGTTGACGGAGGTCGTGTGTTGACTGCGGCGATGTGCATGATGGGAGGTTGTACTAATTTTGAGAATCTGACGGGCTTGATTTATGGGTTGTAATGTCGTAGTGTTATCTTGATGCTTGTCGTAATCTCTTCCTCTTGTAGCTTTTCCCTCTCTCCCCCAATATTGTATTGTATTCATTATTGTACATTCCTAAATCCAGTGAGAGATTGCGACAACAAGACATGACTAGGATAATAACTGTGTTGCCTAGAGGTCCGCGAATTTGTCTGTGGCCTATGATGATCAAGATATCAATGGCGTTTCGGATAGAGACGGGCACATGTTAAACTCTCACCTCCACGAGAAGCTTCGTAGTTCCAGATTCTCGAGACGAGTGGCCAGCGTCGGGCACGATGTGAAGCGTTAGTTCAGGGAATGCCTAAGCGATATGAGATCCGCGGGATGTTCCTTGAAAGAGGGATAGCGGCGAACCTTCTTCAGTGAATATGCCGTTGTAGCCTACATGGAGAAATGGGTGATCAACGATATGTGAGGCATGGTTAAGATGATAACTTACAGGGCAGACAACATCATATCGGCCTTGTACAACGACGGTAGGGATGTGACGGCTAGATTAAGAACCCATCAGGCTGATTAGTCTCTGATAGAGGGATCATATCGACGCACATCTTGTCAATGGATTGCTTCTCAAGCAGCTGCCCGTCCCTCATGAACCCCTACGAACAGTAGAATCAGGTTGACTGTAGAATGTGCAAACTAGCAAAAGACGCAGACTCCGTTGATGAAATAGTGGTTCTCAATACGTGCAAATGCACTGACAAATATAAGGTTAGGTCGCAAGAGAGTAGGTATAAAGAACGTACTTCGCAAACTTGCCATCATCGGCATGAGCGATATGAGCTTCGTCTACGTAGAGTTTGGATGTCCACATCCTGCAAATCGCCGTAAATCGCGGTCCGATTCCCAGGGTACAAGACAAAACGACGTACTCCCATTTGGACCAAGCTTTAGCCGCTGTTGACCTCGTATCCTCGTCATCGGAATTGAGACGCTTGTGGTATGCTTTCATCAGGTCGTCGCGCTCAGATTCGGGGATGGGTGCGAGGTATTCGTCCCTAATTTCACGCAATGATTTAGGCGCGGACAGAGACATGAGATGGGGATGAGTACCATGCTTCTGGGAAGAGGTGGGAGGCGCCGTCCTGGTAGAAGAAACGGAGTTCACTGGGTAGGCGGTGAGAGGAGCTGGAAATGGGAAGTGTGACTAAAAGCACACCTCTTTCGTAGGGTGAAGATTCCCCTGTAGTTGTGTCAGTTTCGGTTCTGCTATATACGCGTGGGCAGTAGAGCTAACCGCAAGACGAGGGATTTAACCCGGTCTGGATGCGTCTAACAAGTACAGTAAGTCAATGCTGGGCAGGTCCACTTCGACCGTTTCACCTGGGCATATGTAAGAGAAAGCGTCGACCCCTGTATCAACCGTTTAGGATGGACTGTGGTCACACTGAAGCCTGAAGCGCTGAGACACACCCATGAACCGCCAAATACATGCCATTTCTTGATGCCCAGTTTCTCTCGCAATGTTTCGATGTCCTTAACAAGGTCCCATGTGGTGTTTTCTTCTAGAGACGCGCTCCTACGGCAAGCGTGAGTCTTGAGTGGTTCCTCCGATGAAGCAGAGGCACACTCACGGGGTAGATTTTCCAGCTCCGCGTTGATCGAAGAGCACAATCTGAATCCACACGAACTAATTAAACTGGTTGAAATTCATATCCATAATGGAGCTAAGACCTTATATTTGTCCGGGTTGAAGAACGTGCGGTCGGTCACATCGACGCCACCGCCGGGACCACCTACATCTCGGACTCAACATGAATTGCGGGACATTATGTTCCAGGTGGACGAACCATGAAGAAATACAACTAGAAAGCGAATATGTATCACGATTGAGAGACGCGTACGTAACACAAGGATGATGATACACACCTGGATTTCCGTCCTTGTTCCCCGAGATCTCATAGCTTAAATCCATATCTCATCATCAATAAAATGATTTGAAGGTGCACGGGAGAGGAGAGCGCACTATAGGGTGTGTATGTCGGAGACCTTGAGAGTGCCGGTTTCGTATGGCTGGATTGGAGGATAAGACATGCTTATTTTTCGGGAGGTATTCCTTGTAAGCTGGAAACGCAAGGTCCTTGATGAAGCGTAGAGTGTGTGGGAAGGAATCGCTATGGGAAGCCTGAGGGCGATACGAAGCATCTGGCCAAATCAGGATCCCTGCCGAAAGTAGTGGACCCGGAGGTGGCTGATCCGTGTCGGTGGTTCCGGATAAATGCGGGGAGACGGAATGAATTCATAAACTTTCAACTCTTTGCCTCAACAACACACGTTATTATGCATGCTACTCTACATGCGGACTTGAAACACTCACTTTTTTGAGACCACTAGTCGTAGATTAATATTCAACGTTTCAACTTAGATCAAGCTTCTCGTCGCGCTCCTCGTGTTTTTCACGTTCCCCTATCCGCCTCAATGCGGACATGCACTCCTCCGCGTTTGGTCTCTTCCTCTCTCGAGTCCCGTTCGCTCACCACCAGCGCCAATGCAAAATTCTGTAGGTCTGACCTTTCCTGCAGATAATCATGCACCAACTAACGGATAACAGTCTATAAACGCCGACAGGATCACCCAACCTGTGCCTATAATCAGCACAGAAAGCAAGGATTCTGGGAGCACATACGCCAGCTATCATACCGCACATTCCATGTTTCCATATTTTGGAACTCCAACCAGTAGTACCCAGAACAGTACAGAAAGTCTGGTTGGGAAGTCACCAAGAATCATCGCGTGAGTGAATGATAGCAAATGTCAAGAGAGATAGATAGAAGGGTCTAATTCGTACATTCAGCGTCATGGGACCTACCGGCGCTGGCAAAAGCACAGTAAGTTGTGAAATTCGTCAAGCTAGACTTTCCGCTCTCTCACCGCCGAATCAGTTCATCAATACCGTCTCTGGCGTCGATGTGCAAGTCGGGAATGGCCTCGAGTCGTGTACACAGGTATTACAAGCTGTCTCATGCAACGATCCATTCCAAAATCGTGACTTCGTGTTTGTGGACACACCCGGTTTCGACGATACTCATAGGAGTGACGTGGAAATTCTGGAGGAGATAGCATATTGGCTAGAAAAGACGTTCGCACCTTTTTCTCATTTTGTTGACCCCGTGCCCACAGCATCTTAGGTACGAAGGTGGCGTGAAGCTGTCGGGGGTTCTCTACCTACACAGAATCACGGACAATCGGATGACAAACACGCTCATGCGTAACCTGAATATGTTCGAGAAACTCTGCGGAAAGGATGCGCTCTCTAATGTTATATTTGTAACGACGATGTGGGGGGAGCTCGAGGAAGGGGACGATTCCGGCAACAAGCATGAGGAGGAGCTTCGTAATAACTACCTCAAGTTTTTCCTCAGCAAAGGATCACAGATGCTACGATTCGAACAGACGATATCTTCCGCCTGGGGCATCATCAATGCTCTACCTATGACGCAGAAAGCACTCAAAATTCAAAAGGAGATGGTCGATAAGAACATCCCTCTGGCCGAAACGTCGGCGGGACGATCCCTGTTCTCCTGGCTTCGTCGTGCCACTCGCTCTCTTCGAGGTCTAATCAGTCGACTCGACAGCTTGATCAGAGGAACACGGTCATCTCAGAACCCTGAAAGCATTGAAAACCAAGCGGCAGAGGGGCTGGAGGCCGCGAGGGCGAAAGCAGACGCTGGCTTGAAGGATATTGAAAATCAGAAGTCTCGGCTTTCTCGTCGCAAACAAAAGCAAGCTCGACGCACAAAATGACCGGATCTCTTCTCTCGGAATGATTGATCATTGTGTCCGAAGTGATAACGGTATGTTCGTCTCGTCTCTGTTTTCCCTGTTATCCTCAACTCATTCATGGACTTTGATGACAAGAGGAGGACGCGTCCTTCGATCGTGTCTGTGTTCCTCGTCCCGATCCTTCTACCATGGTAGACGCGCATTTGTTTATTCGATTCACAATCCTCGGATTCCATCGTTGATCGATATATCACGTCTCACATCACATGTTATAATTGCCTTGGCCCCGCTCGCTGGATATGGGTTTCGCGGTTATGAACGGACCCACTCAGTGCTGAGCGCTAATCACCCATCTACTCATTTGTATACCCCGTTCAACCCGCATCATAAATGAAAGGCATTCTGCGCATTAAATATCGATGTACACAGCAACGAAAGATACATTATAAGGTGCACATATCACAACTGTACATTATCAAGTTCAAGGGTATAATAAAAATTCGTTAACGGGAAAGGATATGTCAAAGCCCACCCAACATCCAATCAAATCACTCCCGAGCCAGCCCCAAACTCAAATCCGATACACTCCGACTTACATGCATGACAACTCCGCCTAATTTCAATAGTTACCAGTTCTAACTCAAACTGACCACCATCTTGCGCTCCTTGGCATGTATCCATCCTTAGCCCTATCCCGGTACTGTGCAAACTGCTCTGCACCGCCCCCATCCGAGCCCATGCTTTAAACACACCCCACTCTCCCCCCATTCCAGGCACTCCCGTACCCCCATGGATGTTCGTGCGCTATTTTCTTCTGTTGTTGTTGGAAAGGAGGATGGCGATGTCTGAACTGACGTAGAAAATTTGAGAAATCAGGACCGTGATGAAGGTGGACGGGCTCTACGGGTGGTACGAGTGGTGCCGCTCTCGCAGACTCGTGCTTAGTGACAACACCACCCCGTCCTCACCTACTTCATTGTGATTTAGAATTTTTTCTGAATCAAAAGAGGGAGACCTGACGCTTTCTTCCATGGGGTTATAGCTTTGGATATGTCCACCGCGAATGCACCAGCGGAAGGTGGGCGTGGACTGTCCTCGACATTCTTTTGATCCTCCGTCCTTGGCTGTGAACGTTTGAACCCCAATGGTGGCGAGCTCGTTCTGGCGACAACCTGAATGAGTTTTCAACTTCTGTGCTCTGCTCCCTCCATCCAATCCCTCTCTCGCATGCATTCCCGGATTCATTGAAGGACGTTAAGATCAAAAGTGAAGACCCTTCTGGAGTGACAGCAATGAAATGTGGCTGTTCGTTTGAAGAATGTCCAACTAGGCATGTCTCTGCCAAGGACACAAAAAGGCGTGCTCAGAACTCAACCATGGTGGAGCTTTCAAGAGTGATTATCGTGTCGCCCGTGGATTCTGCAAGATTCTTATAGTTGGTACACCGACCCCCATAAATAGTATCTGCCATGTCAGCGTGTAGCCGGCAAAGAAGATAGATGCTTTGCGAAGGTTGCTTTCTACGCTCATGAATCTGCGTGAGTATGAAGGGGCTAAGTACCGTAGCGGCTTGTGTATTCACAACCCAATTGAACGTCGAGAGGACATCCGAAGGTACGAAGGCTCCAGCAAAAAAACCCCCATTCACACCGATAATTTTTCCGCAGCCGGCAACGCATATGAACAGCACCGGAGTATACACGACAGAAAATACACATTGGGGAATACAGCAGACGGAACAAACATGACCAAAGTGGCCATTGAATAGCAGGCCAGCGCCTAGCTAGTTCAATGCTCTGGAGAGAATTACACACACCATTGATTCCATGTTGTATGTACCGTTCTGGACGACGCCCTTTGCTCTAATGGTGGGTGTTTCCGACCTTCTACTGTGTCCGCGGCAAGCGAAATGAACGTTTGGATATCCAGGGTTCCCCCACATGTATTCAACGAGGTCCTAATCCTGATTGATCGAGCAGGATGATTGGAGTTCGGATGCAAACACAAGCTTCACTCGCCGCGTGCCAAATTAGACTTGAAGTACTTACATATCCGGGTGGAAGGTGGCATTCACCTCATTGACAGCCCGACCACACTTCCTTCCCTCGCCCCTTCTCATGGAAACTAAGTCGTATCCCATAAACCCACCCTCAGCGAATGTGGTTCAAGCTACGGGAAATGCTTTTCGTACCAGGGCTGGAGTCAGTGGTCGCGTTCAACGGTTCGTTGTCTTATCCTGAGGGGTTCCGGCCCTAGTCTGAGATTACTAAGATCAATAAATGTGACACCCCCTGAACCGGACGACGGAGGCAACAGCTTGGCCGAACAGGCGAGCTTAAAAAAGCCACCGGAATTCGATCAGGTGTCTACTGCCGACTGTAAGCCCTCTCTATTCGTCGTATGGCCTTCGGTTGACAAACTCCCCGGCTGAGCCAGCAACGAAATTGTATGTTGCCTCTGGTTTCGTAATTACTCGTTCTCACCTCGACCTGTCAGACGGTATGCCTCCGAAAAGGTCAGTCGACCAACAAGGGCTTTCTTCTCTTTCGACTGACATGGCCACAGGTTCCGGCACAGAAGGAGGGAGAAGCGGAGGGTGTAGGCACCGAGGAACTGACTAATGAAAGTACAATACTCGCGTGCGTTTGACCTTGGTTTGTGTGCCATTAGATATCTAATCCCTGGCAGACTGATGAACTCAACCCACATCTGCAAGTCACTGGTACGTTACCCATATCCAAACCCAAGACCTCGTACAATCTATAGTCACTCCAATGTAGGCACCTGTTCATCGTCCTTCAATCAGCTCTGCGGCGCTGCCCTCAATCAGAACGGAAAGCGAATCAGCACAAGTGGAAGCTCGGGAGACTACAATTTCGGGAATACTTAGAGTCATGGACGGGTCCTCGGGTCTGGCACCAATACCGACTGGGCAACCCGATGGATCATCCAACGTTGACTCCTATCTCAGCGCCTTCTCAAGACCTCATGGCCTACAATCTTCGGACAGTATCGCTTGTCCTCGTAGTCGTTCGCGCGGTCTGTTGTCCAGCATTATAACCAAGATTTCCCCGAAAGCAATGTCCAAACTCGTGACTGGGATGTGTCACGAAGATGCTCAGGTCATGGCCGATTTCTTAAGCGCGGTGCGTCTTTCAGAGGACTGCCTACTGGCTGAACCTCTGAGTTATTTATCAAGATTTTGATTGAAGAAGAGGGAATTCTCTCAACGGACGAAGGAAATCGTATACTCGTCATTCTTTGTAAACTCGCTACTTCCGCTCGGGTTTACCCTCAACGCTTTGTCCTAGAAGCCCTTGAATATGATACTGAGGCTGTGACAGGAGGGGGTTTCGCCACTGTACACAAGGGCCGATATCACGGAAGGAGTGTTTGCGTTAAAATCCTCTTTGATCGAGTGGGCAAGAAGGTAAGTCACAGTTTACCTCTCCTCTTTTATACTACTTTTAAGACGAGAGCTTCTGCAGGAATGTATCAAGGAATTGATACTCTGGGCCCATCTATCGCACCCCAACATCCTGCCGTTTTATGGGGTGTTTGGTGGGGATTCGAGGATTCGGTTGGTTTCACCGTGGATGGCCAATGGAACTATTTGTGAATATTCAAGAAGGCTACCACAGGTGTCAAGGATGCCGTTGGTGGGGACAATTATTCCCTAACTCGCCTAAACTTATGATGGATTATTTCAGATCTCTGATGTCGTCGACGGTTTGTTGTATCTGCACAAATTGAATATCGTGCACAGTGACCTCAAAGGGGTGCGTGTAACTTCACTATCTTCAGGGTTATTGATACAAGACAAGCTGGTAGGCAAATGTATTGATTTCGGATCGAGGGCGAGCATTCATCACGGATTTTGGAATTTCGCACATTGCCACAGTTGCTGGGAGGCAGCAATTCACTTCATCGCTCATTGGAAACACAGCACGCTGGGCACCTCCGGAAACCTTTGATCAAGATCCCGAGGTGCCCATCCGACCAACAAAAGCGCAGGATATCTGGTCGTTTGGGTGTCTGTGTTACGAGGTCTGGACAGCCCAGTTGCTCCTTGGCGACGTACTGAAAATGATTTCAAAGGTGCTTTCTCGCAAGCCACCATTTCACCAATACCGGACCGAACGCCTATCGGTGGTCGCTATAATTGGGGGTGAAATCCCTCTACGACCGGGGTCAGGTCATGATCCGGACTGGGACGATATTAGTGATCAGATGTGGACCCTGATGGAGAGTTGCTGGAGCCATACACCGGAAGATCGACCGACGTTCCAATATATCCGTGGTCGGTTTGCCGAAATGGACATTCAAGATGATAGCCCGGGTGCGCCGGGGCGTATTGGGGATGATTTGATCCTGGGACGTTCAGTCGAACTCGACGAAAATCGAGTCGTGGGGATCTTGCTCAGTTTACTATCGAGGATTGATGCCACCTTACCTACATTTAGCGCCACATCGACCCAGCAACAGCCCCCAACCCATTCTCCGGGAGCCAGCTGGGAGTCGGAGCCACTTGGCCAAGATCAGCTACCTTCAAAACAGTCCCCAAGTCAATCTGGCCCTATTCTCATACCAGATAGCTCGTCCGCGCCAGCTACAACCAGAACCTCCGCACCGAAGCCTCGACTTCTAGGAGCTCCTGGCGCTTACGTGCAACCTCACACTCCCGTCCCTGGCAGTTTTACCTTTGATCATGGCAGAACCCAACCAGATGAACAGCAACCAGCACCATGCCCACCACCGAAGGGGACGCTCGATGCCGTATCCCCCCTACCTTCCCACCTCAACGCGCCATTCGTTCAATCACCTCCAATACCTCCAATCCCTGCGGCCCAGGCCGACAGTACTGTTCAGATACCCCCCAAATCTAGCTCCATAAAAAAATCTAGCCCAATTGCAGATCCCGTAACCCAGGCCAAAGGCAGTCAGGCGGGAGTGTCGCGCTCACTGGCGGGTGCCACAGAGGCGACCCCCCTCCGGCGACCTCAAAATAGCTTACAGTCACCTGAACCCACACCCAGCCCACCTCAGGGTTTACCACCTTCGGCCTCTACTTCTTCTCTGGCTCCTACGTCTGCACCCCTCACCAGAACACCTCTCACCAATGGTCCAAATCATTCGCGGAGTCGTTTACGGGCTCTAGGCAGGTCACTCTCCGCGGCCTATAGCACGACCACACCCTCTACTTGGGGTAGCAACACCAATGTAGGGACGGGCATTCCTACGGAAAAGCTTCGCTCAGAAGATATCATCATCGCGTGCGTCTTGCCCGGTGCCGTTATCGTTGTTTCGTAGCTTGCTGATGAGCTCTATCAGAGTGATGGGACCAACTGGGACCGGGAAAAGCCACGTACGCCTCACGTTTACAAATGCTGTCTGAGTATATGACCGAGGTACCCAAGTTCATAGACGTGTTGACTAGGTCACAACCTGGAACCCGCTCGGGCCACAAGCTGGGGTCCCATACAGGCGAAGTGCAGTGTACTATCTTGAAGGGATATGAGGGCAACCGGAGCCTTGTCCTAGTCGATACCCCGGGATTCGATGACACGGAGAAATCCGACATGGAGATTCTGGACATGATAAGCAAATGGCTAGAGAAAACGTGAGTCCGCCTAATCAAATCCGAAGACTTGCTCACCGATGTCGAGACCAGCTACCGAAAGAAAATTAAATTGACCGGGATTCTCTACCTTCACCGCATAAC
>MU151128.1:0-14468 GCA_015584085.1 Macrolepiota fuliginosa MF-IS2 | reverse complement strand
GTTGTAGTAGTTTAGTTTTTCTCACTTAATCCATGCCCGTTCCTTTTATTTAAACTATCTCATGTTTCGTCCCCTCGTCCTTTTCCTCTCTCTCTTTTTTTGTTGGTCTTTCGCCCGTCTTTGGAGCCCAGCGACCGTCGGACGTGGTCGTGCTCACAGTGCGCACCCCTGTCCGATTGTTTTATTTCGTTGCTAGCTCACTACCTGGCTCTACAGTAGTATCATGAGGTTTCAAGCAGAAGTTGGATTTTCCTCTGCTGTCCAGAAGGGCACCATGTTCAAGTTCGGGCTCGTGTGGCATGAATGAATAAGAATGCCACTCTCACGGAGGCCAAGAAACGATTTTCAAGTGTCGACAGGGATAGTTATGCGGCTAGGCAGACGGTTTATCCGAACGCCTTTCAATTAAATTCATTGTGGATTGGGTATATAAATACAAAGACCAACACCCGCGCCTCGTACAACACATGTCATATCCGATACATGTACTCTGTCGACCATTGAGCAGTTAGGAATCTCGAGAAACATAGCACCTACAAATTCACTCAGGGAAATGTAGTCTTCCGAGGCCCTCGCTAGGACAGAGGGTAAGAACTTAAATAAATAAGGAGGGTGAAATTCATCATACCGCGCCGACCATCCGCCTGATCTTGTTCAGCTCCGAGTAGATATCCTCGTTTCGAGCGGCTATAGTCAAGCATATATGTATCTGTGTGCGAACGATGAGTCACCGTAGAAACGGTTAGCAAGCGATGTCTATACCCCAAGCTGTTGTAGAGCGAAATTCATCGCGTTGTTGCAGTCATTGATCGTGTGCTGATCATCCGGCTGGAGCATATATCGGCGCACTGTACTGCTCTCCTTGATCTTCAGAGCAATCAGCTCTATCTTCTCCATTTGTCTATCATTCGGCTAAGTGGACTGACAGTGGACGGGTGCTGAAGGAGTAGGATACATACTTGCAAAAGCGTTCTATGGCGTCAACAACGGCCTTTGGGTAGGGTCCTTGCGCTGGCTTGTCTTGGTTGCCGATGGAAAAGACGAACTGGCTGGCGTTGTTCAACACGTTAACGAGGTCATGGTGGGTATCGCGCATTTCCTACGGCCGTGGTCAGCAGGAATTGAAGAATCACCGCGTAAATGCTCACACTTAGCGATTCGGCTATGCGCAATGCCACCCCCACAGCGCCTCCCAGACCCGGTATGGGGATGCTGGTAACAGCAGAGCGAGCCAACCTCAACGCCTGAATCGTACACGTAAGGCTACTAGTAGATGAGCCGGGGCCGGGGCCGATCGTAGCCTCATCGGAAGGATCCGCACCAGGGGTGTCGCAGACAACATTAACTTCAGAACGAACGGGTAAGGGTTCAGGCGGAGTCGGTCTGTAAGATGGGATATCCTCGTCGGTCTGGGCACGGCGTGGTATCATGCGGGAAAGGCGTTGCCTGATACTGGTTTCCGGCTTGTCGTATATCTTGTGAACGATATGGTGCCATGATGATCCAGAGGAGTTAGAATCGCCGGACAAGGTCGACTCATTAGAAGAACGAACCGAATTCGGATTCGGATTACGACAGAAAATCAGAGATCGTTGTTCCTCGATATCCTTCAGCTGCGCATTTGCCTTGGCTTTTTCAGATTCCAACCTCTTTTTTTCGGCGTCACTGATTCCAGATGCGAATTTCTTGATCAGACCATCAAGTCGGCGGATAAGTTTCTTTAGATTTTCCGTGGCGCGACCAAACCAAGAGAACATGGACCGAGCAGCTGACGTTTGTGACAAGGGCCGATTTTCGTCAACCATTTCTCGTTGGATTTCCAGCGGCTTTTTATCCATCGGCAAAGCATTGATTATGTTCCACGCAGAAGTGCATGTGTATTCGAATCGTAACATCTGCGATCCGCTGTCGAGAAGAGGTTGCCAATAATTGTTGCGCAACCCCTCTTCGTTCTTGATGCCCTCGTCAACCGACTGGAGCTGATCCCAGTTGGTGGTGACGAGTATTACATTGGAGAGGGCACTGCTGCCACACAAATTTTGGAACATGTCCAGGTTTCGCAGGAGCGTGTTTGTCATGCGGTTGTCCGTAATGCGATGGAGATACAGGATCCCAGACAGCTTTACCCCAGCTGCATATCTGTCGTTATCATGAGCGTATGAGCGGGGGGGCGGGGGACATTTCGCACGTTTCTCGTAACCAATCCGCTATCTCCCCTAAAATTTGTGCATCACTCTTGTAGGTGTCATCGAAACCAGGTGTGTCGACAAAAATGACGTCGCCTCCCCGTGACGGGTTATGACATCGAACGGCTTGTAAGTCTTGGGTACAGGAAGTTAAAGCGTCGCCGATCTGGATTTTTTCTGCACCGGTGGCAACTTTGATGAACTAAGTAGCGGTTAGAAACGGGATAAACCACCCTAGTCGTTTATCGAAAGGAAACGCACTGTGCTCTTTCCGGCGCCCGTAGGTCCCATAACGCTAGATAAGTGTACATTAGCCCCAAAAGTTTTGACTGCTTCTTATTTGGTCACCCACGCAACTATTGGCACATCGCCCTCGTAGATAGTACTTGGCGTATCGCAAAAGGGGAACACGGAACGCGCGGTTTGGTAGCTGCTGGCTCCTGACTGCTGGCTGAGCGAAACGGACAGGCCCGGTGGAATCAACTCGACCGCCTACGATATTAGTCAATTGTGCGCGACGACGGTGATGGTGGACGTACAGGTAACATTGGTATGTCGAGGGAAGAGTGGGAACCAACGGGAACACAGGAGGGATTAAGGTGTAAATGCGGGGTAGTAAACGTTTCTTGAGACGTCCGCCAAGGAGGAATGCGAAGGGCATGTGTACAACGCTCAATATCAGCACATGTTTGTGGCTGTAGTGGCTCATTAATCACGTCAGTCACGTCTATTCGCCCCGTTTCCCCAATAGCGGAAGCTAAATCGCCAAATCTAAAGATGAATAGGGCTAGGGGTTTCGGCCAACCATTCACAGCCGCGTAGACGCCTAACGTCCATCTGGGGGTTAGCAAATCTCCGGTGGTAAGCGCTAGATCTATGTAAGGTGAATTGGTTCCTGTATGAGCGCCAAGGGAATGGATAACAGTGACTAGTACTAGAACGTGGGCCCGCGGACTGCGTTCGAGCGCCGTATAATAAGTTGAGGATTCTTTTAAAATAAAATAAAACTAAAACGTGGATGAGGCGTGGTGAACATTGTCCACAGCGGTTTCTCTTGAAAGCAGGTGACCCGGGTTAACCCCTCAATCGGATCCCCGCACCTCGCCCTCCAGCGAAACGATGGACATTCCTACTGAAAAGCTTCGCTCGGAAGATATCATCATCGCGTACGTATTATCGAGTATCGTTATCACTGCTTTGCAGCTTGCTAATGAATCTATCAGAGTGATGGGACCAACTGGGACCGGGAAAAGTCACGTACGTCCCACGTTTACAAACATTGTCTGAGTGTGTGGTTGAGATACCTAAGTTTATAGATGTGTTGACTCGACAAAAACCCGGGACCCGCTCGGGCAACGAACTGAAGTCCCATACAAGCGAAGTACAGAGTACTATCTTGGAAAAATACGAGGGAAACCAGAACCTTGTCCTAGTCGATACCCCAGGATTCGATGACACGGAAAGATCCGACATGGAGATTCTGGACATGATAAGCAAATGGCTAGAGAAAACGTGAGTCCGCCTAATCAAATCCGAAGACTTGCTCACCGATGTCGAGACCAGCTACCGAAAGAAAATTAAATTGACCGGGATTCTCTACCTTCACCGCATAACCGATAACAGGATGGCAGGAACACCCCTCAGGAATCTTCGGTTGTTTGGGGAACTCTGTGGTGATGTCGCAATGGGCCGCGTAGCGTTGGTTACCACGATGTGGGATAAATTACGACGACCTGAAGCCGGCGAAAAACGCGAGAATGAACTGAGAGAGAACTTTTGGAGGGGTATGTTGGAGAAAGGATCTACGGTTTCCAGATTCGATAATACTCTCAATGGCGCAGAAGAAATTATCCAAGGGTTGATTGTAGAGAAGAATAAGCGAGAGACCCTTTTGCTCCAGGAAGAACTCGTCGACCTCAAGAGGCGTTTGAATGAAACACACGCAGGCCAAATGCTCTACAGCACCCTCCAACGACTGTTGGATGATCAGAAAAACGCAATAGAGAAGTTGATAGCCCAGATTGAGGCACAAGCCGATAGGAATCCTCAGCTCATCGAGAAGCTTCGGAAAGAGCAGGAAAAAATAGAAGAAGAACTGGAGAAGACGCTTGTCGATGTTCGGAGGCTCAAGGTCCCATTGAGTCGAAGGATTATTCTCTTCTTCTTTGGAAGGAAGGGAAAAATTGTGAGTTCTTTCGGATCAAATTGAAAAGCGTTGGTTGCCGACTAGTCTGTTGCAGAAGGCGCTCTCGGAGTCGGTCCTGGACCTGGGCTTGCGGTCATGAATCGACATTTTTGTATGCGTACAAAGTTCTTTTGTGATAACCGCGATTCCGAACTCCAATTCGTATCTTAAACTGCATCGTCTGGTGATAGTAGTCAAAGCATATGAAGTCCATCTCCGAGTGGAGCGATAGTGGTGATATATGTGTAATGGGTCACGTAATTCTGGGTGTAGGGTTCTTGAGAGGGAGGGTGGATGTGCAGCAGTACGATCTCGTTTCACTTGCTGTATAAATATGACAAGGGTAAGACAAAAACTATCCAATAGACCCTATCGAAAGTCATACAAAGGCTGGACATCAAGTTGAGCCACTCCTTCGCTCCTAGCCCCCAATACTAGGACTGGCGGAGATGGAGGAATCAGGACCGTAACGGTGTTATTCGAGAATGATGACGGGAGCAGCGAGCTATGAGGATAAGTTCTTGCAGAAGATCCCTACCATGACACGGATCTCGAGGGAAGCGGCAACAACTGTTCTGTCCTCTTGTGGGGTATGATGATGGCAGTCGCACTTTCGTAGTGGTTATTGGGAACATTAAGGCGGTTTCAGGGGGATTGCCTGGCGTGTGGGTGCTCGACAAGAACAATGGACTACTGATTCAGTACAGCGTTGTTGGGTGTTGTCCACGGAGAACCCGACAGAATGTTGGCCGCGCGTACCATCCAACTTGAACTATCGGTCCGCCGCGTCTCGTTGGAGGGGCAGAAGCAGAAGGAAACTCGACGGAACCTTCCGCATGTGAACCACCAGGAAAGCTTCTGGCCTTTACATCAGGAGTACCACCTGAGAGCCTCTCCTCACGCAATACACCGAATTCGCGTAAATGTAGCTCTTCTTGTGTCTCCATCGGTCTTATGTCGTTTCTGTCGCCAGCACGGAGGTCACATTCATCATGAATAGCAAGGAGACGAGTGGGTGTTGTTAGAACTGAAGCAGGAGTCGCATTGGGTGTATTAGAGTCCGGTATAGACGGAATGTGTCGTCGGTCGGATATGATGGCTGGAGTGGCAGATGGAGTTGGCATTGACCTTCCAGTGGTACTGGCAGACAATGGCATTGGAGGTGCCGCTGATGGTGGAGGAGAAAGTGGTGGTGTGTTACCGTAGGCTGAGTTATGCCAGCTGCATCAATGTTCTCACAAGCACACCTGTATCTGTCCCCTCTCTGCTCATAGTCTATAAATAGACAAAGGAAATTCAGAGGCCCCCAGGTGCACTTCTGCTTACCGAGGCTCCTAGTTTGCGGCTTCGGTGCGTCCCTCGTCTGCGTCATCGCCTACGTGTTCCGTCCATTCTTTTCAGTGAATCGCTCGCCTTCTCACGCATCTTCGAACTCGCTAGTGGCGACACTGGCGTCAGTGGTTCTGGGGACAAAAAGGGATGTGGCACCGGGTTCAATCTTTTCTGGAGCGGGCGGGAGCAATACAAAGTATGACTGCTCGCAAGAGGCAAATGGGGTTACGACATCGATCTCAGAAAAGTTGTATCGTTCATAATGACGCCCAAGGCTGTTCTGAGATTAATAGGTAATAGTGTATCCCAAACCTCCGACTGCACCAGTTGAACCATACTCCTGCCGCGGCAAGAGAAGGGAATTCCCAGAACCAATCGATATTATGTATCGAAGATCGTGCCCGAAGGTCCTGCCTCGCATATTCAACGGGGTCCCGGCAAGGTGGCATTCAGGCGCTCAGCGCCCAACCCATGCCCCATTCCTCGTGTCATAATTGAATTCAAAGCGCTCATCCGACGATATTTAGCGCCATCGACAACGCAAACCTCCCATTTCCTTCCCTCACGCACTTCCAGCTTCATGGGAACTAAAGCATATCCCACAAACCCACTTCCAGAAATTTCAGGAAAAACCCGTCGGTCTAGGGCAGGAAAGGCCAGTGGATATGCCCAGAGGTTCGTCGTCTTATCTCAAGGGGTTCCAACCTTAGGCTGAAATCTCTCAGATTAATAGATGACACACCCCATGAACTGGACAACGGAGATGACGCCTTGGCTGCACAATCGGCTGGGCAGGTAGTCGTAGATCAGTAAGCTCCCCCCTCAACTTAATTGCACGTTGCCGATTGAATGACGAGAAGGTCCAGTCATGCCGGAGCATTTCCAGGCTCGAGAAAGCCACTGGAATCCAACCGGATATCTGTTGCGAGTTGTAAGCCCAAGTGTAAATTCGTATGGTGTATCTCCGATTAACAAGCTTCTAGTTAAGCAGGCAACGAAATCGTACGCCATCTCTGGCTCTGGGTTTGGCGGTTCTAACGCCAGTCTGTTAGGTGGTATCCCCAGTTTATGTTCAGAAAGGTCGATCCATCAGAAGATCTTCTCCTTTCTTTTGACTAACATGGCCACAGACTCGGGGAAAGTCCCAGACAAACACAGGGGTCGTCTCCGCTGGGGAAATGCAGAACCATCGGGAAAGGGGAGAAACAAAAGATGTGGATACTGAAAAACTGACTAAGAAGGATACGATAATTGCGTGCGTTATTTGGGTCTACTCACGATCAGACGTTTAACTTCCCGCAGGCTGATAGGCCCAACCGGCGCGGGGAAATCATCGGTACGTTGTTACTCACGAGAAGATCGGTCTACACCCTTAGTTCTTCTTCCAGTTCATCAGTACAACTGTTGATCAAGACAAGGGAATAGGCCACAGCCTGGAGTCTTGTACGAGCGAGATAAGTGCTATAAGAGTTCAGGTCCCCGGCGAGGATTTCGGACTCGTTCTGGTAGACACACCAGGCTTTGACGACACGTACAAGTCCGACCTCCAGATCCTAGAGCTCATTTCGGACTGGCTGGAACGGGCGTGAGTGCTTCTCCTCTACATCTGATCTAGAGCTAGACTAATATCCATTTAGAGGCAGGAAGAGGATCCTATTGAGTGGCATCCTCTATTTCCACCGAATTTCGGACAATCGAATGGCCAGGACGCCCTTGAAGTGCCTGGAGATGTTCGAAAAGCTCTGTGGACACAATGCATCCAGTCACATTGTTATGGTGACAACAATGTGGGACAAATTAGGAGAGGACGAGATCGGAGAACGACGCGAAGACGAACTTAAATCTACGTTCTGGGCACCAATGCTCAAGCGAGGATCGACCATAGAACGGTACAAGAATACAAAGGAGTCGGCCTGGAACATACTTGAACACTTCCTAGGAGCCCCGAGGGAACGACAGGAGCTTCGACTTCAGAGGGAGCTGATCGATATGGAGAGGACGCTTCCCAGCACCGCCGCCGGGAAGGAACTCTCGAAGACAATCAACGATTTTGTCAAGAAACAGGGATCGCTGATGCGGACATTGCAAGAACAGATGAACAAGCCAGATATGGACAAAGACGTCATGGCTCTACTCCAAGAACAATATGAGGAATTAGAGAGGCAGCGACGGGATTTACTGAAGGACGTGGATGTACTGCGAGTGCCAATGAATAAGAAACTGCGCGAAGCCCTTACCAGCATCCCTCCGCGTTATCTCAGATGGTTCGAACAGGAACCCCAATTCCAAACCCCTCTGCCTACTGCGCTTCAATCCCCATCACCTCCGATCGTTGGGGCCCAGATCTTTGGAGATGTCCAGGCGCACTCCACATCTGGTTCACCTCTTGCTAGAGAAACGGTCCCTGTCCGGCAACCCTCGTATAACCTGCTGTTGCCTCAGCCCACACTTAACCCTGTCCCCCTACCCCACGTCCTGCCGTCATCAGCTTTCTCCTCCTCCTTGTCTCTTGCGCCCAAATCCGCTCAGGCACCTGTGCTTTCCATCAACACACCCCCTTCTAAAGGACCCCGCGACCCGGAAAGAAGTGCCAACAATCATAACAGGTCGCTTGACACAACCTCCAGCACAAGAAATGTTCCCCAGATCCCGGCGGTCGTCGCATCCTCCAGACCTTCATTAGATTCATCTCAGCACATCAGCCGGGGCGGGCTCTCCGATACTAATCGTCCTCAAGCCCAGGAGCAGCCGCACCCTATGATTACGCCCATACAGGCGCCTGTTCATCATCCTTCACACACCCCGCCTGACTCTGTGGCACCACTTCAAGTCAAAACGGAAAGTGAATCAGAACTAACGGGGCCGCAAGAGCCGAAAAGGTCGATAATGAACATGATCTGGGGTTGGGGATGGCCTCTTGTAAATCACCGTCTTCCCGAATCTAGCGCCCGCAATACACTTGCGGGTAACTTGTCTCTTGCACATGAACCTGCTCAAGCACCTGTGCTTTCTACCAATACACCCTCTCCTAAAGGACTCCACAATCTAAAAAGGAGTACCCAAAATTATGACAGGCCACTTGACGGAACTTCTGGCACAAGAAATGTCTCCCAGCCTTTGGTGGTCCTCGCGTCCTCCAGACCTTCATTAGACCCAACCCAACTCCCCATCCAGAGCGGACTCTTGGTGTCGGGTTCTATCGCGCCCGCTCAAAGTTCTTCTCGTGGGCGTTCGCGTATTTTGTTGTCTAGGATCATAACCAATGCCTCGCAGAAATCCATGCCCATGGATCACAAAGATGCGCAGATCATGGCCGATTTCTTAAGTACAGTACGTTCTCAGAATATTGCTCGCTGGTTGAGTTTCTGACTCACTATTGCTCAAGATTCTAAGCGAAGAAAAAGAAATTCTCTTCACGAGCGAAGGAAATCGCATCCTCGTCATGCTTCGTAAACTCTCCACTTCTGCTCGGGTTTTCCCTCAGCGTTTTGTCCTGAAGAACGTAACCTATGATCCTGTGTTTGTGGCAGTGGGGGGTTTTGCTTCTGTGCACAAGGGTGAATATCGCAAACGGAGTGTTTGCGTCAAAATCGTCTTTGCTCGAGTGGACGAGAAGGTGAGTCTTTGTTTATTTCTCCTCACGTACTTCTAAGGTGTGAGCATCTATAGGAATGTATTAAAGAGCTAATACTCTGGGCTCACCTATCGCACCCCAACATTCTACCATTGTACGGGGTAGTGATTGGTGATAATCTGCGTGTTCGTTTGGTTTCCCCGTGGATGGACAATGGAACTCTCTGTGCATACTCAAGCAAGCGATTGCAACCATCAAGGATGCCATTGGTGAGGTCAAATTTTCATCAGCGTTACCTAGGATTAAATGAAATATTTCAGATTTCCGATGTCATCAACGGTTTGTTGTATTTGCACAACCTCAATGTCGTGCACAGTGACCTCAAAGGAGTGTGTATGGCTTCACTTTCTTTAGAGTAATTGATGCGAAACGTTATTAGGAAAATGTGTTGGTTTCGGACCAGGGGAGAGCATTGATCGCAGATTTTGGAATCTCGCACATTTCCACGTCCACTGCGAGGCAAAAATGCACTACATCGCTCATCGGAGCCTCAAAACGCTGGGCACCTCCGGAGTACTTTGACCAAGACCCCGATACGCCCATCCGACCAGCAAAAGCGCAGGATGTCTGGTCATTTGGGTGTCTGTGTTATGAGGTCCGGGTAGCTTAGTTTCTCCTCAGCCATGTACTGAAGATAGTTTCTCAGGTTCTTTCTCGCAGGCCACCGTTTTATCAATGCCGGGCAGATGTTCACGTGATGCGTGCTCTGGACAACAAGGAAATACCTCTACGGCCAGGACCAGGTCATGAGGATTGGGATGAAATTGGTGATGAGATGTGGGCTTTGATGGAAACTTGCTGGAGCTATGCACCAGAAGCCCGACCGACGCTTCAGGATATCTCCAACCGGTTTTCTAGATTGGACATCCCAGATGATAGACCAGAAGTGCAAGATGGCCCTGGGAGTGGTTTGGCTCAGGAGGACCCAATCGAACTTGATTTTGATCGTGTCGAAAACATCTTGCTCAATGTAAGTAAATCACGGTGACCATAGCACCAGCCGAGCCGTAGCGATACCGACTGCGAGACTTCTGCAATGTAACAGTAGCCTGCTCTATTTAGGACCGAGCCTAACGTCTGCACGACCTTGTACCAGCTGTCATCAATCTCAGCCAGACACCTAAAAGCCGTAAGCACCAATGGTATGTGGCAGAATCGGGTCTCCATACAAGAGATCAGAGTATGGGATAGCAAAGAAAGATACATAAAACAGAACATATAAGAAGACATACACCTCCAAGGGTATACAATGATACATAAATTTACATATCCACCCATCCACCAACCGAGAGGCGCATGAGGAGGTCACGAAAGAGAGGCCCATTCCAAATGTCAAATCAAATTATTTCCTAGTCCCCAACCCCAAGTTCAAGGGGGATCCGGTTGACCGACTGAGGTGCGATGAAGGTGACGCCCCAGACACCGAGGCCGGTGTTGGCGGAGATGAGAATTCAGGATCACGGACATTGTTATTCGAGGATGACGACGGCGGCGGTGAACTATGCGAATGATGTGACTGACGCCACTCTCGCAGATTCGGACTTGACGACGAAGGGATTAAATGTCCCTGAGACACAGGTCTCGAGGACGGCAGCAACAACTGTTCTGTCTTCATCTGCGAAGAGAGATCCGGCGTTCCCTCGGGCGAGGCTGTAACTGACTTGCTTGTGGTGTTGCTAGGTCATGCCCACCTTGTTCAGAGCTATTTGCACTGACACTGGCGCTGGCAGAAGATGACCCCGGACGTCCTTCACGCAGCGCTAGCAACCTCGCCCGATCTCGGTCCAACTCGCGTTCACGCATATTAATCTCCTGTTCTCGCTCGCGCAACTCTCGCTCCTTAGCTCTGAACCCCAGTTCGGCGAGTTCTTCAATCCGGCGCCAGTGCGCTTTGTCCTCTGTCCCTTCCAGGGAATTCCTCTGCCTCTCACGCAGTTCCCGATTCGCTGGGGATCCTGCATCACTCCTCGTACTCGTAGAAGGGAGTGGTCTAGGTGAAGACGTCGGTGTCAACGAAGGGGGCTGATATCGATTTGCAAGATCGCTTACGCTCGTGTAGAGGCGTAGAAGGTCGGTACGAAAAGGTGGTGAACGTGAGCCAGACTATATGCATGAATTTCATGGTTAATGTATAGAACCTCAGGGAGAGTAGAACACGTACAGCATTCGAATACCAATCCTTCATAGCAGCAATAATGCTCCCCGATGTACTATTCTCCGTATCTACCCTCTCTACTAACCCGCTGCATCTTGTTGGAGGGGCAGAAGCAGAAGGAGGTTCAATGGAACCTTCTGCATGTGAACCAACAGGAAAGCTTCTGGCCTTTACATCAGGAACACCACCTGAGAGCCTCTCCTCACGCAACACACCAAATTCACATCAATGTAGCTCTTTTTGTGTCTCCATCGGTCTTATATCATTTCTGTCGCCAGCAGGAAGGTCACATTCATCATGAATGGCAGGGAGACGTGTGGGTGTTGTCGGAACTGGAGCGGAAATCGCATGGGGTGTGTTAGGGTCTGGTAAGGATGGAATGTGTTGATTGGACTCGTGTTGACATGGGTGGAAGCCATCCAAAGCTGGATTGGAGGGTCTCTTGGCCGAGGTGGGGGTAGCGGGAAGCGCGTCGGAGGGGCGGGGAATGCCGAAAGCGAACGCACAGATCCTGTCACTGGATCCGAGAATAAACGTTCCCGATCGTCGCTTGTGGGGTTGTCATCACGAGAATGCGGTGGCCGTTGTTGGGAGGGTGGGCGAGCACGAAGGTAAGCGTCCGAGCTGGTTCGGTCGGATGTGATAGCTGGAGTGGCAGCTGGAGTTGCATTGACATTCCAGTGGTGGCGGAGGACAATGTCGTTAGAGGTGTTGCTGGTGGTAGAGGCGAAAGTAGTGCTGTGTATCGAAATTTGGGACTTGAACCCAAATTCGATCATGAGCAATTCGACTCAATAAGAGTGACCCGGACAGGAATTGAACCTGTGACCTTAGGTAACTAGCCCATACACTCTACCACTGAGCTACCGGACCTTTGTGGTCCCTCCCTAGCTTTTGGTAAGCGCCTGACTCACTCAACTGAGTCAGCGGTCCACAGGTATCCAAAGGATTCCTTCCGCTACTGTGTTGCTGTAGGTTGGCTCCTGAGTTTGGGGGACTCGCGGTGTTGTTGAAATCGGTACTCTCTCTGGTCATCTTTTTTACCTCTTCCTCCTCTGGCTCCATTCGTTCTTGGATCGCGCCGAGTTTGGGCTCGTCTTCGACTTTCTCTTCCAGATTCACTAAACTTCTAATCTTCCCAACATGCTCGTACGGATATTAATAAAGAACATATACCGCTCAGTATTATTGATCTACGTCTTTCCCTTGTCTCCACTTGTCGCGTCCTCCACGCTCCTGATTATCTCTTCAGGATATAAGCATATGATGTCTGTGGCCGTGGTGGCTCCTTAAAGGTCAGCAAATCTCCGGTGGTAAGCGCTAGATCTAAAGTGAATTGGTTCCTATGTGAATGTCAAAGGAGTGGACGACAATGACTAGTACTAAAACGTGGGTGAGGCATGGTGGCTAACATTAACAGCAGGTGACCTGGGTTAACTAGGGTTAATCCTTCAATCAGATCCCCGCACCCCGCCCTCCAGCGAAACGATGGACATTCCTACTGAAAAGCTTCGCTCGGAAGATATCGTCATCGCGTACGTCCTACCGGGTGACTTTATCGTTGTTTTGCAGCTCGCTAATGAACCTATCAGAGTCATGGGACCAACTGGGACCGGGAGAAGTCACGTACGTCCCACGTTTACAAACATTGTCTGAGTGTGTGGTTGAGATACCTAAGTTTATAGATGTGTTGACTCGACAAAAACCCGGGACCCGCTCGGGCAACGAACTGAAGACCCATACAAGCGAAGTACAGTGTACTATCTTGGAAAAATACGAGGGAAACCGGAACCTTGTCGTGGTCGATACCCCAGGATTCGATGACACGGAGGGATCCGACATGGAGATTCTGGACATGATAAGCACATGGCTAGAGAAAATGTGAGTCCACCTAATCGAACCCGAAGACTTGCTCAGCGATGTCGAGACCAGCTACCGAAAGAAAATCAAATTGACCGGGATTCTCTACCTTCACCGCATAACCGATAACAGGATGGCAGGAACACCCCTCAGGAATCTTCGGGTGTTTGGGGAGTTTTGCGGTGATGTCGCAATGTGCCGCGTAGTGCTGGTCACAACGATGTGGGATAAATTACGACAACCTGAAGCCGGCAAAAAACGCGAGGACGAACTGAGAGAGAACTTTTGGAAGGGTATGCTGGAGAAAGGATCCACGATTGCCAGATTCGACAATACTCTCAATAGTGCAGAAAAAATCATCCAAGGGTTGATTGTAGAGAAGAATAAGCGAGAGACCCTTTTGCTCCAGGAAGAATTCGTCGACCTCAAGAAGCGTTTGAATGAAACACACGCAGGCCAAATGCTCTACGACACCCTCCAACGACTGCTGGATGATCAGAAAAACGCAATAGAGAAGTTGACAGCCCAGATTGAGGCACAAGCCGATAGGAATCCTCAGCTCGTCGAGAAGCTTCGGAGAGAGCAGGAAAAAATAAAAGAAGAGCTGGAGAAGACGCTTGGTGGTGTTCGGAGGCTCAGGGTTCCATTGAGTCGAAGGATTGTTCTCTTCTTTGGGAGGAAGGGAAAGATCGTGAGTTGTTTCGGATCAAAAATTGAAAAGTGTTGATTGCAGACCAGTCTGTTGCAGAAGGCGCTCTCGGAGCCGGAGCCAATTCGGGACCCGAGTCCTCGGGATCGTTTACGTGCTTTGTTATCCGAGATCATAACCAATGTTTCCGAGGAAGTTATTACCCGAATAAGCCGCGAAGATGCTGAGGTCTTGGCCAACCTCCTGAGTACCGTAGGTCTTCAGAGGCTCACCTACTGATTGAAGTTTGACGTCTTATTTCTCAAGCTTCTGAGTCAAGAAAACAGAATTCTCTCAACGGATGAAGGAAACCGCGTTCTTGTCATGCTTCGTAACTCTCCACTTCTGCTCGGGTTTTCCCTCAGCGTTTTATCCTGAAGAACGTAACCTATGATCCTATGTTTGTGACAGCGGGAGGTTTTGCTACT
>MU151127.1:0-98027 GCA_015584085.1 Macrolepiota fuliginosa MF-IS2 | reverse complement strand
CCATCCCATGATGCTGCATCGGCTGCTGCTGCTGCTGCTGTTGTTGCATACTCGGCTGGTGTTGTTGTTGTTGCGGGTGTTGCTGCTGCTGCATCTGTCCTCCCTGTCCAGGTCCATGAGGACCCTGCGTCGATGGATGCGAATGCGGATGCCCTCCAAGTCCCACCATCTGTTGCGGTCCCGGACCCTGCGGACCAGACTGCTGCTGGTGCTGCTGTTGTTGTTGCTGGTGCTGTGGATGCTGCTGGTGCTGTGGGTGCTGCTGTTGCTGCTGCTGCTGCTGCTGCTGCTGCTGCTGCTGCTGCTGCTGCTGGTGACTCGGCCCAGGCCCAGGACCGGGCCCGGGACCAGGAGGACCCGGAATAGTTTTATGCACCTTCTGCGGTGAATTCATCGCAGAATTCGGATGCGTCTGCGGAGAACTAGCAGTAGCCGCCGGAGAAGGCGCGATCGATACACCGCTCGATCCCGGACCATTTCCCCCTCCTCCTGGGTTTTGATGTAGTGATGTTGTCTGGGGCGGGTTTGGATTAGGTGGGGGAGGGTAGAGGGTGTGTGTATGTGTAGTGTTAAAGGGCGGTGGGACGTGATGAGGGTGATGTGGTTGGGGATGTGGGTTTAGGTTCGGATTGGGGTAACCGTTCAGGACTGCTGCTGCGCCTGTTACGGCTGCGATACCCGTTGCGGTGATGGTTGTTGGGTCTTGGCCCTGGGGGAGTAGGGCTGGGGGGTTGCCTTCGCGGATTTTGAAGGCGAGGGATCTAAGTGCTTCTGGATTGGCGGTGATGGTGTTGTGAGCGTGGGGTTTGGGTTGGGAGGGGGGTGGTACGGTACCTAGCGGGCCTAGTTGTGTTTCGTTGGAGTAGACGATTAGATCTGCCATCGCACCGACGCTCTCGGCTAACTGTAGAAGACGGAATGGATGAGTGGATTTTGAGATTTTGAGTGAAAAAGTCAAGGGACGGACCTCGAGACAACGCATGGTGGCCTGGGGAATACCAAAGGCGTTGACTGGCTCGCCTGGTATTGAGCAGCGCTCGATCATGACTCGTGGTTCTTCCCACTTTTTGTCGTCCTCTGCGGCGATAGAGGCTGGGTCTGGAGTGCCGCTTGAGTTTGGGGTGGGTGCGTTGCGGATCCAGGGACTCCTTGTAGGCTCTGGGATGCGTACGCCCATGATAGCATCGAGGCCGATAAACTTGTCGTGAAAGTTTGCGTCAAAGGCGAATTCGTCAAACTTGAAACTGTACGAGTTGGGCTGTGCGGGGTTGACGGGGGCGCCTGGGGCAGAGGTGGAGGTGATGATGACGTGGGCAGAGAGTGCGCCGCGGAGGGTGACGGTGTAGCCGTTGTTGTATTTGTAGGTCCAGACGGCGGCGACGCACTCTACGATGCAGTGGCCTGTTGCGAGGGGGCGTTCGCGTGCGCCGTCGAGAGAGAGGGACATGGACTTGACGCCGGACTGGGTTGTGACCAGGAAGAAGCGGGGGAGGATGGGGACGCCGATTTCTGGGTGTGTCTGAGTATAAGCAGGGAATGGCTGAGAGAGACGGACCGAAGGGCTTTGCCTCTTTGCGCTGGTTGTCCTTCCAGAGGGTGAGCTTCATAAAGGCCTTTGGCGTAAAGTACTCTTTAATGAGATCGTTCCACCACGCGAGTTGGAGTTTCTGTGGGGGGCAGTGAGGACGACGGCGGCGACAAGAGAGGGCTGCAGACCATTTTAGTTTCGCCAGAGAGGATGCCGCTGAACTGGAGGAGACGGAGGAGACCTTGGCCGTGGCCCAGCAGCGGGGGTCTGTGGTGGGTGAGCGGGGGGTGTGTCTGGGTGTTGTTCTGCACGACTGACCTGGGCACTGTGATTGCCTCTGGCTGCGACGGGCGCGGGCGTTGGGGCTGGGGCTGGGGCTGCTGTGGTTGTGGTTGAGGCTGGGGCTGCTGGGGAAGACGCACGGCTGTCTGGCGTGGAGTGCGAGGACGGGAGGCGGGGCGTGCCTGCTGAGAGCGCGGGCGGGGGGGTGTTGGGTGGTGCATCTGCTCCATCTGCTGGACGGGGGTGGGGAAGGGAGACTGCTGGGGCTGGGGCGGGAAGAACGGCGTGCGAGTGGCATACTCTGCCTGCCGCCCCCGGTGGTTGTGGAAGGGAAGCATCGCTGTCACGCATGCCTCGCTCTCTCTCCCACCACGAGCACAAACTGCTCAAAAAAGTCGACTTTCTCAGTGTATGTCCCTTTATTTATTCACTTCTACGTCCTCATTCTCGGCAGTGGAAGCAGGATGCTGGCCTCAGAGAAATAAAAGTCATCCGTCGCTATCACATCCAGAACAGAGACGACTACCACAAGTACAACAGGCTCTGCGGCTCTCTCCGCCAGTTTGCACACCGCGTCGCTCTTCTCCCTGCCCAGGACCCGTTCAGAGCCCGCATCCAAGCTCAGATCCTCTCCAAGCTCTACGACCTCGGTGTCCTCAACTCGGCCGCAAAGCTCTCGGATGTAGAAAATAAACTCACCGTTGCAGCGTTCTGCCGCAGGCGCCTCGCCGTCTTCATGTGCATGTCAAAAATGGCTGAATCTGTCTCTGCCGTCTGTCATCCCTCTGCCTTTATTATTCCCTCTTGATATACTCATATCAACCCAGGCCACAAAATTCATCGAACAGGGCCACGTCCGCGTAGGCCCAGACACCATCACTGATCCTGCCTTTCTCGTCACCAGGCACATGCAGGACTTTGTTACCTGGGTCGACTCTTCAAAACTAAAACGCACTGTAATGCAATACAACGACGAGGTAATTCTTCTATCATTCTACCCAACTTACTCGCACTCACAGCAATTATAGCTCGACGACTTTGATCTGTTGTAGAATTACTCGGTAGAATAGTCCCTGTAGTAGTACATACAACGCGTGGTAACAATCAACTTGACATACAACCACGACCACAAACGCGTCTCTCTCTCCTCTTATACCACCATGGCCGACGCTGGCGATGGCAACATCAAGGTCGTCGTCCGCTGTCGTCCCCTCAACTCTCGCGGTCCGTCAATCCCAACCTCATCTCACCACCACAACCCACCTCTCACATAAATTACCTCTCTTCCCCCCTTACAGAGCTCGCTCGCGGCGCAAAATGCCTCATCCGCATGCAGGGAAACCAGACAATGCTCGACCCACCAGAGTCTGGCTCTGCCCAGGACGCAAAGCGCGCCACCGAGCGCAAGACAATGTCCTTTAGCTTTGACAAGTCCTACTGGAGTGCCGGCCCCCGCGACGAGCCTATCTACTGTTCACAACAGACTCTCTACGACGACCTAGGCAAAGAACTCTTGGACCACGGCTTTTCTGGTTTCAATGCGTGTATTCTAGCTTGTGAGTTCCAGCCCCCTCCCCTGATCCCAATGGCTGACTCTGTGTAGATGGACAGACAGGTGTGCCATCTCTCCATTCCCCTGCTGTCTCGTTAATCCCCCCATTCAAGGTTCCGGCAAGTCTTATAGGTGCGTAGACCCCCCACTCTCCACCAATCCCAACTCACATCCCACTCCAGTATGATGGGCTGTACGTTGCTACCACACACCCCCCCTACCCCCACTCACCTTCCCACCCAGACGGCCCGGACAAGGGCATCATCCCCCTAACCTGCTCCGAACTCTTCCAACGAGTCAGCTCCAAGAAAGAGCAAGACCCCAACATCAACTTTACCGTCGAAGTCTCCTACATCGAGATCTACAACGAAAAAGTCCGAGACCTCCTCAACCCAAAGAACTCGGGTAACCTCCGTGTGCGCGAACATCCAAGTCTAGGTCCATACGTAGAAGACCTGTCCAAGCTCGTCGTTACCAGTTATCACGAAATGATGACACTCATGGATGAAGGGAATAAAGCGCGTACAGTTGCTGCTACCAACATGAACGAAACGTACGTGTTTCTGCATCTTGCGTCTCTGCGTCCCGCACTCCCGCACCAGATCGCGGTTCGTGCGGACACCAATCACGCACCAACTCTCCCGCATGCGCCGCACCATCTGATCGAAATCTCTCTCCCTCCAACTAATCATGATTCTCTTCCACCAGTTCTTCGCGATCCCACGCAGTATTCACTCTCCTTCTCACAATGAAGCGGCACGACGCCGACACAAACCTCGATACCGAAAAAGTATCCCGTATCAGGTCCGCACCCCTTCCACTTCTCCCAAATCTCAATCTCAATCTCCTAACCCCATTACAGTCTTGTCGATTTAGCCGGATCTGAACGCGCCAATTCCACGGGAGCGACAGGCCAACGACTCAAAGAAGGTGCCAACATCAACAAATCCCTGACCACCCTAGGCAAAGTCATCTCCGCCCTCGCAGTCCAAAGCTCTTCCTCCGACAAAAAGGGTAAAAAAGGAAAAGCAGAAGAGTTCATTCCGTATCGTGATTCCGTATGTCCAACTATATATACAAAATAGCCAACCCCTCATATTTCTCATCCTGTGCGATTTATTATAGGTCCTTACATGGCTTTTGAAAGATAGTCTTGGGGGTAATTCCAAGACGGCAATGATAGCTGCGATCTCGCCAGCTGATTACGAAGAGACGTTGAGCACGTTGCGGTATGCCGATCAAGCGAAGAAGATCAAGAACAAGGCTGTGGTGAACGAGGATCCGAACGCGAAGTTGGTCAGAGAGCTCAAGGAAGAACTCGAAATGCTCAGAGGTACATCATCCCAAGCCACCCCACCCCCCCATTTAACACCCCTTGATTTATCATTTTAATAGCCCGCGTATCTGGCTCGTCTGGCGAAGAACATTTCGACCCCAAGATCCCACCCGAGAAACAAATCGTGACATATCAGACTAAGGATGGGACGTTGAAGAAAGTGACAAAGGCAGAGTTGCAGGAACAGATGGAGACGCGCGAGAAGCTTATGAATGAGCTCAATGAGACGTGGGAGGAGAAGTTGCATAGGACGCAGGAGGTGCAGAAAGAGCGGGAGAAGGCTCTGGAGGAGTTGGGTATTACTGTTGAGAAGAATTTGGTTGGTGTCCATACGCCGAAAAAGGTGCGGGGTTTTTTTTTTGTGTGTGTAGAGGGGATTGTGTTGTTGATGACGGTGGTGATGTCCTCTTAGATGCCGCATCTTGTGAATTTGGTACGTCTGTGGATTTTTGGGCTTGGGTTGAGGTTGATGGACTGGGTTTTTTTTTGTAGAATGAAGGTATTGCTGTTCTTGATGTCCGTTTAGGCGCCGATCGCTTAGGTTTCCTGCTTTTTTAGATCCACTCATGAGCGAGTGTTTGATATACCAGATCAAACCAGGCAAGACAGTCGTATGTAACCTCCCTCCTTACGAAAACAGTATCCCAATCTCACTCATGCTTTTTAGGTTGGTAGGATGGACAGCGACAAGCCCGCTGCAATCCGTTTGAGCGGGGACAAGATCCTAGAAGAACACTGTTATTTCGATAATATGGATGGCAAAGTCACGATTCAGTGTTTACCAGATAGTATTACAGTACGTCTTCTTTGTTGCTTCACAAGTTGTCCATCGAGACTCAAGGGTCATCGATACAGTTCCTGAATGGGAAACAAATCGCGCCCGGGCAGGTAAGGACTGAATTGTCGTCCGGGTCTTGCGAGTTTGATACTCACCCTTCTCTATCAGCTTCACAAACTTCGGTCTGGATTTCGTATCATCATGGGTAACGTCACCTCTCTTCCATTATACCATTACCAACCCCAACTAAACTCGCTTCCCAGGCGACAACCATGTTTTTCGCTTCAACAACCCCGAAGAAGTCCGCAAGAAACGAGATCGCGCCACTGCCAAATCTAATCTACACATGTCCATCTCCGCTGCCGATCTCGAGGCTGCAGCAGCAGGCACGGAAGGTTCCCCACGCCCAGAGTCGACTACGTCCTCCGCGGATGATCAGGCAGATGTCGACTGGACATTTGCGCAGCGCGAAGCTGCGTTTGCGCGTCTTGGCCTCGATCCGACGTTGGATAATCTCCCGGATGATGATTTGAACAAGTTGTTTGAGAAGATCACGCGGGTTAAGACGATGAGGGATATTAATTCGAAAGGGCGTCCGGAGAGTAGTTTGTCGCAGGCGGATGATTTATGGAGTGAGGCGGGTGGGAGGCCACTACCCAGTGAGGCGCCGACGGATGATACGAGTTTGCATGGGAGTCCGGCGGCTGTTGATGAGACGTTGAAGGACGCGCAGCAGCATATCGAGAGTCGGTTAAATGAGATCGAGGAGGGTGCTGTTCCTTCGTCGGTAGAGGCGGAGGATTTGAAGGCGGAGAAGGAGCATATGGAACATCAGCTTAGGCTTGTGCGCGCGCAGATGAAACGGATCATTCATGCACGTGCGAGGGGCGAGACGGATTTCGAGAGGATGGATTTCGAGCCTGTGATCTATTCTGCTAGGCAGTTGAGGCTTATTAGGAAGGTGTTAGACAAGTGGAGGGCGCATCGGTCGTTTTCAATGGCGGAAGCGATTTTGACGAATGCGGTTGCGATTAAGGAGGCGAATATTATCAGGTGCTTCACTCTTTTTGCAAATCTCCATGCGTGGCGGTTTTGTGCTGACTTTTGTGTTCTAGTAAGGAATTGGGGAAGCGCGTTTCGTATAATTTTACGATTGCCTCTGGGGGGTCATTGGCTGCGCCGACGTCTGCCGTGGATAGTATAGCGGGGCTCGACCAGTTTGGGGACGTCTCAGATCCGATTCTGCGTTCTAATACCCAACCATCCGTCGCCGTCAAAGTTATCGACCATAAACACAACGCAATCTACGCATGGTCACTCGACCGTCTCCAACAACAGCTCCAGCGCATGCGTAATCTAACAACCTACATCGATCGCCCATCATATACCCAGCACTTCTCCTCTGATGAACCCTTCTACGATTGCCCGCCCCCTGAATATTCGTTCATCGGCAACGCGTTAATCTCACTCGCGCCTCTTTCACGTCGGTTGTCGTCTTCGGCGACAGTGCCTATATTTTGTAGGTATACTGCAGAGGCGATTGGGTCGTGTCGCGTTGATATTAAATTGGTCAGCGCGATTCTACCGTCGAAATATGCGAGTGCGTCGTCGGCATCTACGCGCGCGTCTTCGCCCGTGCCCGGAACGATACCTGCAGGCACGAAGCTTAATTTCTTTCTGACGGTGGATTCTGTCAAGGGGCTGGCGGCACATGATTTTTCGGCTGTGCATGTGCAGGTGCGCTTGTCGTCATTTGTGGGGGGTGCGGGTGTGGAGGAGGTGTTTCCGTCGGTGGCGGTTGATGTTGAGCGTGCGTCATTGTCGGAGCTCAAGTTTCGCCGGAGTTTTGTGATTGTTGCGTCGAGCAAGGTGTTGAATCATTTGAGACAGGGGTATGCGCCTGTAGAGTTTTTTGCGGCGCTTAGGCCGACGTATTTGGAGAGGATGGAGAGATGGGATGAGCTGAGGGAGCAGAAGCCGCAGAAGTACTTGGCCTCGTCACCTTCGACAAGTTCAAGTCTAGGTCTTCCTGTCACTCCGGAGGATGGGTCTTTGTCATCTCCGCGTCCGACGACGTCTTCGTCGCTGGGACCAATGCGCCGGTCGGAGAACGATTTTGTGGTCGAGCAGGTACATGATGTTGTCGCCTGGCTGCAGATATGCGAGCTTGGGCCCGATGGGTCATATGCACCTGTGCCGGTGATCTCGCACGGAAGCATCGACCCGGGCGCATTCTCTCTCCATCAAGGCCTTCAACGTCGGATAGTGATCAATCTCTCGTCGAATTCGGGACAACAGCTACCCTGGCAAGAGTTCACCAGGGTACGAATAGGCAATGTCCGGCTCCTGGATGCCAAAGGCCGCACGCATGACTCGACGTCAAAGGCACTCGTGACCCTGGCGCTGCAGAAGGAACAGCAGCTCGAGTTTAAACCAGATGGTACGGGCGCGTTGAAGGCTGAGGCGTTGTGGGATTCGAGTGTGCATGACTCTGTGCTGTTGAATCGCGTTACGGCGGCGAACCAGAGGATTATTTTGCAGCTCACGTGGGGGGTTGCGGTTGAGATTTGCGCGGAGCCTGTGCAGTTTAGTGTGGATGTGGCTGTGGCGATGCATGCGCGTGATGCAAGTCCGCCGTCGAGATTGTTGACGTTCTTTGGGTCGAATAAGATTTTGGCAAAGACGAGCACGGTGTTTAGTGTTCGGTTATCGCCGCCGTTGACGCGATCCGCGAAGGACCTGTGGAGGCTTGATACGTCAGAGAAGTATGTGAGGGGGGAGGAGACCCTGGGGGTGTGGAAGCCGAGAGGTATAACGGTTGTGGAGGATTATGAGAGGTTGATTACGACTGAGAGGAGGGCGGCGGATGTGCAGGCGATCAGAGTGATTATGGCGACTACACCGCCGAGGCCGATCCAGGTAGACACCCTGGTCTGGAAGGCGGATGACATATTGAAGCGGTCCATTCAACTTTGGCAGAAGCAGTTTGGACATCGGGGAAAGGTATGTTTATTATTATCATTGTTTTATTTTCCTTGGCCTCTCTTGCCCTTGTAGTGACTGGGATCGCTGATCAAAAGTTTCATCATCCCACCCCTTGTAGATCATTCTTAGTCAGGAGCCTGACCCTGAAGACCGCAATCCGACCTTTACCACCAAGCCCTTGCAGAACGGTGATGGATTCAAGTATATCTCCGAAACAAGGGTTGTGCCTCGGAGGTAGGCCATCTCTCCCGCCATGTAGTAAAAGCGCACTGATTAACTGTATATCTCTATTTTTATTTTCAGCGATAGCGCGACTAAGAAGGGACATCTTTTGATACTATCTGATGCAGGTCAGAATATTTGGGAACGGCGGTGGTTTGTTCTGAAGAGGTATGAGAAGCCGACATTCTATCTCAGTTGACTGCCGACACTGATTCAATGTGTTTGTTTTAAGACCATACCTGCATATGTATGCACACTCGAACGAATTGGAAGAAATCGGTGTAATCAGTCTTTCCGCTGTTAATGTGGAGAGCGATCCTCACAAGGAATCACTACTTGGGGTGAGTCCTGGCCTTGGACCCGGTTTATTACCGTATTTGAACCCGCCCCCATATAGAAACCGTTCTCTTTCACTTTGTTTACAGCGTCCAACTCTCATGCTCTGGCTGCACCTAACCTTAAGGAACTTCAATCATGGACAACGAAACTAGATCCGACTCGCTTACCCGCTTAACGAAATATATATCCCCTCTCTTGTTTTTATCCACTTAATTGTCGATGATTGCTATGACCTCACTACCTAACCATTATATCCTTTTCCTTTTTCTCGTAGATTTTTGCCCCACATGTACGTCCTATCTCTATTTTGGTCTAAACTCGGAGGAAGCACTAGTATATTATATTATCCTACAGTTATTTGTATATGATCGTCCGATGTGGATGGTCTACGTATACCTTTACTTGTTGATACGCATAGAAAATGGTGAAGAAGAAATCCTACAAATGGGACTCGCTCCTGGCGTACTTGTCACGATCCTCCACTAAAGCTGGAACTTTTGGTCCGATGTTCGGCAGTTGCTAACTACTTACTGAGTCCGATGAGTGTCTAACTCTATCCAACTGAGATCCTTCTACATGACGGTGAACAAGTTGTTCCGCTCCGCTTGTCATCTGGGGGGAACTGGCTTCCTTCCTTTGTTTTTCCTTCACAGACCACCTGCCTCCGGAAAGCAACCGGGCGAAACCGACCAACTGGCGGCTTCTGGTCTACACATAAACTTGCCTTACGTCTATGGTCCCCTGACCTGGCAAGCCGTGGCAGAATACACGCTGGTGAATATCATCCTATATCATCCTGCTCCCTTCAAAAAACCTCCGTCGCCCGCATTTGGCGGCTTGCTCAGTGACCTTCTCATCGATGCATCGATGAACACTTTACGCCACCAGAATGACAGTCTTGGGAGCCTCCCAACGCATAACCCCAGCCAATGAAATTGCAGCCGCTAAAATATTGGGGTGCTATTTGTGTTGTTCTCTGCCAATCTCACAGCTCGTGGGGGTCTTCTCTTCTCTTCGGCAAATGCGGGCCATCCCGCCTAGATTTCCTCTCGTGGTTACCCAGCTATTTTATTTTTCTCATCTGAATCGGGATGGGCAACTTTATCAGTTTGGTCGCCAGCTTCTTGGTACTGCCAAAAGAAAGAAGCCACGACGATCATAGCCACGCGCAACTGTCGTGGAAATTCTTCTGGGAGAAGCACAACTTCGCGAAAAATATGAATGAATAGTCATGGCTCCGAAAACGCAGGCGTTCATTTAAAATTTTCCGATCTCTCACACCTGATTCAATAGGTCAAAACGTCTGGGGACTCCCAAGATTGTTCGACTGTTCACTTCGGAATGACTCACCAGTGAGTTCTTGGTCCGCCTTTAGGACTTGTGTTCTTTTTCTGATCGAATTTTATGAATCGCAAATTATATTCAGACATTCACCGCTTAACGTACGTGTTCCCCACAAAACAAAGGTGTTGATCGATATCAACCGGATATAGGGTTCACTGGACCTCGAAACCTGAAAAAGCACCCTTAGAGCCCATCATGCTTCTTCTCACTTATCATCACCCTATCAAACGACGCTGAGCCACTCGATTCCAAATATTGATTGACAAAGTCGTTGTCAGGCCACGCGACTCGTAACTAAGAATCTCTTCAGGACAACACAGGTAAGCAGGCAGCTCCAGGAAGTCACTGAGATCCCACTCCGTGCCTGCCAACTTGTCAAGGGGTGGGGGGTTCGAAGTTCTTTCTTCCCACTTCTAAACACCTGGAAAATCATCGATTTCCCTATGGGGACTCAATCCAGGATCACTGCGTATATCCGATACCAGGGGAATTTCAGGTTGACCACAGAGGGACCAGTGACGTCGAACCAATTGCCGTTCAGTGAGCACATGGTGATTCCGACCAGGACCAGGACTGGAAAGATGTCACCAAAGTTCTGCCGTCACCATCATCTTGCCCTTGGAAATTGACAAAGCCGTTTAAATGAGTTCTACGTTAGTGGTAGCCTGGCCATGTGTCTGCCGTTTCGTTACAATTATGACTGTGGCGGGCAGCAACAAGAACATGAACCGGGGAAACGCCACAATGACTCATGGACTAGGGGACCCCTCCAAATTATGCAACACGGGTGTGCCTGTGATGTAGTCGTGATGAACCAACGAAGGGATTGCCGAGCCCACACTCGCCCTTGCAGTGGCTGTCTTTGTGACTGTGCTGAAGTAAATCAAGGGATCGGATAATTTGAGGTCTGACAGGGGATCATATGGTAAATTGATGTTATATTGGATGAAGAATGTGGCTAATGATACAATGCAGGGTTCTAGTTAGGTATAAGGTCAAAATAGAGGGCATAATGGTGGATGTGATAATGGTGGTTGGGAATGTGTAAGATGTGAAATCCTTCCGAACTGGGTACTAGAGCTCCGATAAATAGTCTATGAAAAAATAGAATATAGAAAGAAAGTCTAAAATGCAGGAGAGTGGAAGTGAAAGGAGGGCGGTGGGTCATGAAACAAAAGGGGGGTGCAAGAATAGGGGAATAAGGATAATATGACCCGTGTAGGCCATAAACGATACAAAAGGTATAAGTAATTCCCGTTAAACGAATAGACCTCGCGATAAGACGGAGGGGAAAATGGATGAGAAACGGATCTAGTCACAGAATTCGGGGATATCATTCTAGTGAGGAAATGTCAATAATGCTATTCAAGAGACGTGGGTCATTCGAACTCACTTGGCGGATGAATGTGAGCATGTGACATGTGATGTAGCCTTTCGCAAAGCCAGCACCAGCATAGGCAAAAAGGTATTGCCACTTGCGTTTGAAAGCTTCATAGTCGGCACGGTCATGAAGGGAAGGATAATCCTTCGCGACTAGATCTTGGGTAAGGTTGGCTTCCAAACGGCGACCCCATTCGCGCAATGTGCGAGGATAATCTAGACGACATTGTTAAACTGGAGGATTGATTCAGGACCCTCTTGGATACTTACGAGCCGCATGATTCTCTACACCCTCAAGGGTGAAACGACCTTGCGAGCCAACATTCATAGCGGTAATAAGAGTGGTCGCACTAGGTAAGCAGGAGTTGGGCCACATATAGCGACGCATGAAGTCCTCGGCTCTGTCAGGAAAAATTCAATTCTCGTTTTGAAGACGTTCCGGATGCGAAACTTACTGATAGCCAGTGTACCTGGATTCCGGGAAAGTCGATGAAGTAACGACAGCCGCAGCATCCCTCGACTTGAGGGCGAAGTCGATGAGCTTGAAGTAAGTGTTGTAGTATTTGGCACCGACATGCTAAGGCGAAGAATACTCTTTCAGTCTCACATTGGGATATAGGTTGGGGGGTGACGAACCTCAATCATTTCAATGGAAACAAAAGCATCGAAGGCTTTTTCAAATTCCGCAGGGATCTCTCGGTAATCGAGAAGGTGGACACGAATACGTCCCTCAAGGCCGGCCGCTTTGACTCGTTCTTCGGCAAGAGCCTTCTGCTCGACAGAGAGGGTCAACGTGTCGACTTCGCAGCCGAAGCTACGGGCAGCCTGGGTTCATTGTCAGCTTCATGTCCCAGGTAAACAGATGGACAAAGGACGGACCTCGATGGCAAGGCCTCCCCAGCCGCTTCCAAACTCAAGGATGCGGTGGCCAGGCTTAACGCGAGCCTTGCGCAAGACGTGGTGGATTTTGCGCAGCTGGGCGGCTTCCAAGTCTCCGGCAGTGGGGCCAAATTTGAGGTCACCACGAACACCACCCTCATCCTCAGACCAGAGAGCACATGAATACATCATCTCCTTGCTGAGGAAAGCCTGTAGGAAGGTGTCAGGATGAAGCAAGGTGTCAGAGAAATATGGGACAGTTTACCTTGAAGAGTTCATTTGATTGATCATAACTGGCGATTGCATTGAGTCGTGCTTGTGAGCGTGTTTGACCCAAGAAGCTATTATAAAGACCGGAAATCGCCGACGACACTTTCGCGACTACGGACGAAAGAGTCTCCTCCATTCCAGTCTGATTGTCGAGCCATAACTGAATAAAAAAATTAGAGCGTTACAGAAACCGCCAGAGATACCCCACCCACATTCATGGCACCCTTGAGCGATGACACTTCAATATCACCGATCATATACGCTTCACTAACTGTAGGTATGAAACATTGGTTAGATGAGCCCGGATTATCGATGGCTGAAGTAACGTACAACCCAAGTCTCCTGATCTGTACCAGGTTGTTAGCAAGTGCAGTGGAGCAACACACACTGAATACTCACAGTAGAATGCGCAGCCAAAAGTTGTCATTGACAACCTTGAGCTGAACGTCATTGCATCCTTTTTGGTAATTGCCATAATAGTGCGTTCCCTCGGAATCGGAGATTGTGAGGTGGCCCACTACTATCGCGTCGTTGAGAACGGCCGAAATTGAACTTCGAGCTGAAGCGTATCAAGTCAGATTTGAGTTAGAGGTGGGTACGGGTGGGCGCGCACCGAAAGCCACGAGCCAGGTTTTCGGACTGAGTTTTGAGAGAGAGAAGAACGAGGTAGACTGGAGAGCCCTGGACGAGGTGGGGAAATTCACACAGGGTTGTTGGAGTGAAGAGGTCATTGCTGCGGCAGGAGAAGATAGAAGAGTAGAAGTAGTGAAGATGCTTGGTTGAGAGTGAGGATGGGGAGAGGAGAGAGGAGGACTTTATATGTACCAGGTGGATGAGTACTGAGATCGGTAGATTTGCCAATCTGCACATGAATCTGGAAGGACCATCTGGAGGAATAGCGGCAGGTATTATGCAAGTATATTGCTAACAAACTGTAAGGGAGGATTCGCGAAAGATGAATCGTATGAGATGAATCGCATTGATGAAAGATCTAGAATTCTCTCATCAACACATGTCCTTCCCTCAGGGACTTCCTGACCCGATCCTGATCGATACACCCACAACATAGAATTTCCAGATCCCCACATCCAGAATCCCGTTCAGAGTAGGGAATTCGCCAACCAACAACTTAACCTCTGGCTCAGGAGCCCCTGTTCTCCCTCCAACCCTCGCGGCGGAAACCGCATTGAATCTACATTATCAAACCGACCCCCACAGTTATTTCCACGTGGCGAACAGACCCTCAGCTCGTTCCCAGACATTGACACTGACATAACCCATCCTGGATGGCCTATTTTATCAGAATCCTGGGTTTCGCTCCCTTGGATTCTCAGGGCACAAGAAATCCTAATCTACCGTGGGAAAGCATACCCAGCGGGGAAATCCGAATCTGACCCAACTGGTACCGATAGAGAATCTCAGCTCTGCACTCGCCATCTCGATAGCCCTTTGACTCCCTCCTTGATTAGTCTCTTCTATTCCACAAATACTATCGAGCGTCCAGAGCCTACTCCCTCGAAGGCGCCCCAAAACGGGGTGCACTTTTTACTCCTTTTTACGCCCTTCGCGTCACCCTTGAGTATATTTTATCATTCCCAATATATTAACAGATACTCCGTTCCTATTCCTTGATTTCCTCCACGCACAAATTAGATATGTCCCAACTTCGAGCTATCCCGTTGTCAGGATAACATGGCTACTATAACACCATTCAATTTTTCTTGGATCATTACCGAGGTGTCTGATTTGCTAGTAAGTCAACTCAGTTCCTCAATGCAATGATGTTGTTCCCACCCTTCAAAAAAAATGCTGAGAATAACCGTCTCCCAAGGTAAGTGAGATCTCCGTCAAATTTTACATAACCTCTTGGATATAAGGTAAAATAGTATGAGAATATACTCATCTAGCTGAGCACATGTCCGTTTCTCACCGCCGTCGCCTGGAAAAACCTACTTTTCGAGTCTTCTACTCAGGTTGGCGACAAATACTCCTTCTATTATAACGTTGTGTGTAAGTGGTTCCTCGATACAGCTATGCTTTCAGTGGTTTACCCGGTCCTGCATTCACCATTGTCAACTCGCTAGTGGCAGCGGAATTGCTCATTTTCTGGGGAACCTTGAACCTTGTAGTCAATCAGCGCATCAAGCATACATATCATGATCGTGCAATCAAAACATCCTATTAGTGACTAGTCCCTGGTTGGACTAGGACCCTATTGGGGGTGATTGTCGTTCGCACCATTGTACGAGTTGGAACATTTGAAATTCGAGAAGGCGATTTTGGGCTATTTGCCTACAGTAGACCGCCAACTTGGGTCCCCACCCGCGCAGACGCGTTTTTACTCCCTCGGCTTCTCGCGTTTTGACATTTACTGTGAAATCTTTCGACGCCGTATGGGGATTTTCGTTGTTCGCTATCCGTTGTCCTCCCTGAAAAAACCATCACTTCGTGCTCAAAATAGCGCAAAGGCCACGGAAATAAGCAAAAGACGCGCCTCAGTGACCTACGCGAAGGAGGTCAATACATTAGTGCGTTCACGTCGCCCCTTTTGCATACTCTTCGTTCAGTACCCTTAAGTTACGAAACATCAGAGATACCTCTCTTGTAGTTTTTGAGATAAGGTGAATGATATCATATCACAACGTGGTTCCTGTTCGTGTACCGGCCAGAACCTTCGTCCTGTGAAAGATGACCTATACTTGACTACAAAACCCTGACTCCTGATTTATCGGAAGTCAACTTGAGAGGGATGGGATACAGATGCTGCGTTAAGTTGATGAGTCCGGACCACATCCTCCGAACACTCCAATATGACACTCCTTGGTATCACTCTGCTAACCCAACCTAGAAATCGCTGGCTTCCGAGTCGCTCGGGTACCAATTCTTGTTCTATTGCATCATAATACGCCACCCGCGTCTTCCCCCCTCTCTCAGCATCCGGCTTCGTAGCTGAGACCTCGGACGAGAATTAGACATCTAAACTTGTATCGACATTGAAGATGATGGATGGGTCCACGGAGTAGTCGTCCTCACTTCCATTATTCTCTCGAGTCCTGGTTCGTGCTGGAGTCGCGTGGTGCAGTGTGATTTCTGGCAGACGCGACACAAAGGGCCACTCCACACGCCGTGTTCTCGCCTTAGTCCTTCCAATGGGGTACAGACGGACACCTCAGTCGTACATGCTACTTACACTCTAACCCTAGTTGCATGCGCTCCGAAACTTTGAGCCTATCATATACTCCGTGGCATAATCTGTCCGTTTGTCACTAGTGTAAGAGTCGCCGCGCCGCCGCTGAGAACCCGACATAGCTTAAAGTATAGCCTGGGCACGCCTCACATAATCTGGAGAGTCCCGCCCTCGAATGGGTTTTGCTTGGGAAATATATGCTGTTTTGTCGAAAGGCTACCTGGTAGTACCCCTATTCGGGGTTGTCTGTAGTTCATTCATGCGGTGTAATCTGATCCTCAGTCGCTCCAGGAGGCACAAACGCTTGGATTATGATCGCGGAACTTCGAACTGAAGTACGGATTTCGCAGAGACTGTTCGCAGAAGATGCAAAAGTATTCACGTGTTTTAGTGGTACAATCGTAAGCTCGTGAACTGAAACAACCCAAACACTAACAGCAGAACACCAAGGAGAGTTACCACCACCACTCAATCTAAACGGCCAACTGTCAGGCGTTCGCAGTGCGAATTCCTGGGCGCGTGCAGAAGGGACTCACCTAAGGTGTCAGCGTAGGATTAATCAATTAAGTTGGTCGGCGATCAGCGCGTGCCATTCAGAGGACGTCCCATAAGTCGCAACTCGAACGCGAGGACGCGTACAGCGACACTGTATTTGCGCTATCTCACAGGTGGTCGAACTAAGGTTATACGTCGTGCATCCATATCTTTCTCTTGGTGCTTCATCCATCCATGAAGCAATCGAGAATTGATGCATGAGGATTCAGAATGCATGTGCTCGTGTTTACCTTTCGCACGTCCTATTGGTTCTTGGAAGTTAATGGAACGATGCAGCTCTGCAGATGAATAATTGAGGGGTTGTTTGTGAACGAAACGAGTCCGCGATTGGTTGTCCGACAACCATCAGTGTTCTGTTGGCGGTCAATGTATCACCAACAAAGCGAAAGGCGGCTCATGAATCCAATGACTTAGAGCCTTCGGTCGATCCCAAATATGTAACGAGTAAGGTTGTCAGGGCCTTGAGTGCACGACTGGTCTTGCCGAATTTTTACCTTGTCTAGCCGCCGTGTTTCGCTCAGGCGTAATAGGGACAGTAAATCACCGCAGTCTTCTTGAAACTTCATCGCCGGACCGCACATCTTACAGATACCAGTGCCAGCGGAAGATTGGGCTGTATATCCGTCCGGCAATTATCACCCGATCTAGAGAGCTATCTGAACCTAAGGTAACCCAAAAGATGCCCGTGAAATCCAAAGACCAGGAGAGCCGGCGAGACCCAGGGTGCCCGCAGGATACGTATTGTATTCAATTGTGGATAGTATGGTTCCGTCGGGCTGGGTCTTTGTGTGAGCACGTCCACTTCAGAATCGGAAAGAAGTCTCGAAGATTTCCAGTACGGAGACCGGGTGCACCGATCGAGCGAATGGGATCCACTAGCGGAGTACTGTCTACGTCCCATTCTGAAACTTTGAGAGAAAGCCGGCAAGAGTTCTGTCTTGCTTAAAAAGAAGAGAGGACCAACGTAAGATAACGGCACTTGTTCGAATGGATCACACATTCAAACGATAAGAGACCTAGGGCATGAACGGGGAAACGTGTTGTCCCATTGGTGTTCCATCGTCGCGCAAGGCAAAGAGTGTTTCCCAGAAATCGAGGGTTCAGATAGACAGGCTGAGGCCCAACTTTAACGGGAGAACAGCGAGAAAGAGCAGACGTTTATCTTGCGGAGTTGCTGGACCATTCTCCAACAGCGTTTGGAGAGCCTAAAAGAGGGTCATACAAGGTGAATAGCGGAGTTTTGATGTGTATTAAGCCACAGAAACTCCGGCTGCCGCCTGGTTGCTATAGTCAGTAGAAATAGAACTATAGTACAGTCGCCCAGCGACATCATTAATGACCCAATCCAAACCGGAGACCAGGTTCTCCCCCGTTACCGCACTACACGCCCAGATTCTCCAATTGTGCGTTTTAATGGAGTCAAGGTCAAGAGCCTACGGAATCAGGTGTGGATTGTGGGTGAGTGCGGTCAGATGTTGAATTGGTCTGGCGGGAATGTAAGAAGAAAAAGAACATGGGCTTACTTGACGGATCTCCGCATCTGCCATTGATCCTTGCAAATCCTGTTTGTTGGCGAACACAAGTAGGGAGGCTCCCGCTAGTCGCTATCAGAAGGGTGTGATTGCCGATGATGAGTAGGAGGGCGGAGGCTGCAGGCTGGGAGAGGGAGATAGATTAAATACTCTCACATCTTCTGTTAGGAGACTATGCAGCTCCTCCTTGCAATCGCGCATTCGCATTCTATCGCCCGAGTCGACGACCCACACGAGTGCATCGGTCTGTTCGAAGTAGTTGCGCCAATAGGGTCGCAGCGTTCGTTGACCACCGACATCCCCTGATCAATAGAAGATAGTGAGGCTCCAGAGACGATAGCGGAATGGTGCAACGCGGATGAGATGCTCACATATGTTAAGGGTGTACCTTGCGGTGAGGTTTAGTAAGAGGTTCCTGAGAAGAAGCCGTAATAAGCTAGCTCACTTTCCGTGAACGAAGGTTTTGATGTTGAAACCAAGGGTAGGACTAACGCTTAAGATGTCTTCGCCGTTGAGCTTCCTGAGGATCGTGGTTTTCCCTGCATTGTCAAGGCCACTGGAGGGGTTCAGCCATGAATAAGGTGATATTAATTGTTACTTGCAGGAATAATATCCTCATCTCCTTCTCCTTTTGCCTGTTCTTCCTAATAATTGTAAGAAGCCCCATTGTGCAAGAAGGCGTAGTGGTTAACAACTCTTGAACACCAATTTGGAAGTCCATCAGGTCATCGGCCCGGGCCGAGGAGCCGCGTATGCGTGATGGCATCCGCAAGCGATAATTTCTGACTCTACATACCATCCAGTTGTCCACTGTACACCCGCAGTGCCTCTCGGCTTTGCGCCCCACGCCACAACACGCCCACTAAATCCCAAAGGAATGCCACCGAAGAACAAGGGAAAGAAGGGAAAGAAGAACGACGACGATTACTGGTCAGCGAATCATCAATCTAATCATGCACATCGCGCCTAAACACACTCTTTATGACAGGGAAAATGCTGGTGAGACAGTGGAACCCAGAGAGGCAGCCTCCATCGATGTGCCCGATGATGAAGGAGGCCACTCGGGAAAGCCAACGAGCGGATTCGCTGGATTTGCGTCATTCGCTGACACAGGGGATGTTGGAGCTTTCGAAGAAGACGAGGAGGGAACGGGTGGGTTAATGGTATGTACTTTGTTCAGATTCTGTGTATTCTATGCTAATAGTAATATCTAGTCTATATTAAAAGCCAGTCAAAATAAGAAGAAAGACAAGAAAGGCAAGAAGGCGAAAGGGAACGTACTGGATCTACCCGCCGAGGGTGTTCCAGATGAGGAGGTCGTTCCAGCTCCGTCCAAACAAGCTGTCGAGGTTACCGCTGAGGATTTGGCCGATGAAGAATGGGGACCAGTGAAGGGGAAGAAGAAAGACAAGAAAGGGAAGAAGAAAGGAAAGGCTGTTGTAGAAGACGAAGAGGAGCAAGTACCGAAGACAGGTACGTCGCAGCCACCTCTCACGTAGGCATGATCTCAATCGTGCAACATACAGAAGAGGTGAAGGAGGAGGCACCTGCACTGACGACACCAGCTCCCGTCGCAAAGGAGACCGCCGAGGATGAGGATGAGGAGCCGCAGGAGTCAGGAGTGAAAATTCTATCCAAGAAAGAGAAAGAGAAGCTCAAGAAGGAACGAGAGAAGGTTCGTCAGGATTTTTCGTCCCATCCATGTTTCATTAAAAACGTTTGCATGTCTACAGGCCAAAAAGAAGGCTCAAGCTGCAGCCAAAAAAGCAGTATCAGCAGAAGAAACCCCATCAACGCCGGTCGAGGCTACTGAAACTGCCAAGGAGCTGAAGGAGGAGGGTGAGGAGGAAGGCGAAGAGGCTGCAGACGGTACTACGTCAAAAGACAAAAAGAAAAAGAAGAAAAAGGCGAAGAAAGACGAGGAACCTGCGCCTGCGCCTGCAGCCGGAAAGAAGAAGGGTGGTCTCAGTGCGTTGAAGGCGATGATGGAGGAGAAGAAGCGTTTAGAAGAGGAGGCTCGACAGCGTGAGGAGGAGGAACGGAAGAGGATTGAAGAGGAGGAGAGGCAAGCTGAAGAAGAGGCGCGAAAGAAGGAAGAAGAGAAACAACGCAGGAAAGAAAAAGAAAAGGTATGATCACTTCTCGTCAGGACGAACATCTCGGGCTCATGCTCCCAAGGCCAAACGTGAGGTGGCAAAGAAAGAGGGTCGCCTCCTCACCAAGAAACAGAAAGAGGAACGGCAGATGGCAGAGATTCGCAGACAGGCTCTATTGGCTTCCGGGGTTCAGATCGAGGGTTTACAACAAGCTTCTAATAGCGGTGCGCCGAAGAAGGTGGTGTATGGTAACCGAAAGAAGAAGCCCGCTACTCAAAAGGACGCATCGCCTGCCCCAGACTCAAGACCTCGATCGCCAGAGCCCATTCCAGCGCCCATTCCGGCACCCACTGCGGAAGAAGCGCCGAAAGCTGAGGTTAATAAAGAGGTGGAATCTGATTGGGAGAAAGAGTCCGACGAAGGGAAAAAGGCTCCTGAACTACAGGTCAAGGATTCTTGGGATGCCTCAAGTGACGAGGAGGAAGAGAAACCTGAAGCAAGAGATTCCCAGCATGCCCCAGGCGGCGAAGAAGGGGCTTCGCGCTCATCAACTGCGAACGGAAGGCCCGCAGAAAAGGGTGTGGATGATCTTTAAAACATATTCTGCCATTCGTACTAACACTTTATATGGTAGCAAAACCCGCAAACGGGAAACCCATAGCTAAGGCGGCTCCTGCCCCAGCTCCAACCATTCCAGCGAAAACAGCATCACCAAAGACCCAAGAGGATCAAGAGAACTCTTCCGCATCAGAGGATGAATCAGATTCAACAGAGGATTCGAGCTCAGAAGAGGACTCTGAGGAAGATTCCTCTGATGAGGAGCTTACCATGGCCCAGAAAATGGCTGCCCAAAGAAAGGCTGAAGCGGCTGAGCGGCGTGCAAAAGCACACGAAGCTGCCCTTGCCGCGCGTAGCAAAGATGACCTTCGCAGTCCCATTTGCTGTATTCTTGGACATGTCGATACCGGAAAAACGAAACTTTTGGACAAGGTTCGTTTCATTCCCTACTATTGCTTCCTCACTTATACTGGCCCAGATCCGTCAAACTAACGTTCAAGAAGGTGAAGCTGGCGGTATCACACAACAGATCGGTGCAACATACTTCCCCGTCGAGGCTATCAAGCAGAAAACGGTTGTTATGAATAAGGTACCAAGTCAGAGTTTTATGCAAGGCACCAGTCCGCTCACGCTCAAATAGGATGGTACACAAGAATATAAGATCCCGGGCTTGCTCATTATCGATACTCCTGGACACGAGTCTTTTACAAATTTGCGTTCCCGTGGAAGTTCCTTGTGTAACATCGCAATTCTTGTTGTGGATATCATGCATGGCCTTGAAGCCCAGACCCTAGAATCTCTACGGCTGTTGCGCGACCGCAAGACACCATTCATCGTAGCTTTGAATAAGGTCTGTTCTCTCTTAGTTATTTCGAAATACGAGCTAATGGTAACTCGTAACAATAATTTAGATTGATCGTATGTACAGCTGGGAGGCGACACCTGACAATTCTTTCCGCGATTCCCTTGCCAAACAGACACGACAGGTCCAAAGAGAGTTCGAAGACCGTGTTGCGAAAACAATCGTAGCCTTCGCCGAGGAAGGTCTCAACGCTTGCCTCTACTATGAGAACAAGAACTTTGCCCGTAATGTTTCCCTTGTTCCAACGTCGGCCATCACAGGAGAAGGTGTACCTGATATGATCATGCTCCTCGTCAACCTCACTCAACAACGTATGAGTGATCGGCTCATGTACCTCTCAGAATTGGAGTGTACCGTGCTTGAAGTGAAGGTCATCGAAGGCTTGGGCACCACAATCGACGTCGTATTATCCAATGGTATTCTCCATGAAGGGGAAAAAATCGTGGTCTGTGGTCTGAATGGGCCAATTGTAACGCAAGTAAGGGCGCTCCTCACCCCGCAGCCCTTAAGAGAACTTCGCATCAAGGTGAGAATCCACACTGGATAAACTCCTCTACATTGCTCACGTATCTCTTGTAGTCTGCATACGTCCACCACAAGGAAGTCAAGGCAGCGTTAGGTGTCAAGATTGTGGCACCTGATCTCGAGAAGGCTATCGCCGGCTCGCGGCTGCTCATCGTTGGACCCGATGACGATGAAGATGATCTGAAGGATGAGATCATGTCCGATCTGACAACCCTACTTAACAGTATTGACAAGTCTGGCCGCGGTGTTTGTGTCCAAGCGTCCACGCTCGGTTCCCTGGAAGCCTTGCTTGACTTCCTTAAAGTCAGCAAAATTCCGGTTTCTGGCATAAACATCGGCCCTGTTCATAAGCGTGATGTCATGCGTGCTGCCACGATGCTGGAAAAGGCCAAAGAACTCGCTTGTATTCTTTGCTTCGACGTCACCGTCGACAAAGATGCTGAACGATTGGCGGAGGAAATGGGCATACGCCTCTTCAAAGGTGCGAACTACACAGAAGCCTACTGCTTCGTCTTGACGCTAACGATGATTTCATTTTACAGCGGATATTATCTATCACCTGTTCGACTCATTTACAGCATACAACCAAGAGATTACTGAAGCCAAGCGTCGCGATGCAGCCCCTCAGGCTGTCTGGCCTTGCCGACTCAAGATCATTGCGGCGTTCTGTAAGCGAGATCCCATCATCGTTGGTGTCGATATCCTCGACGGTAGCTTGCGCGTTGGTACGCCATTGGCGGTGGTGAAGATCAACCCGGTGACTGGACAAAAAGACATCATCGACCTTGGAAAAATGTAGGTTTATCTATTGTATCCATCCCACCATGGCTCTGACGACAGATATAGCACCTCCCTTGAAATCAATCATAAGACCCACGAAGTGCGTTCTACCGTTGGCGAATTCTCATTCGATCCCGTTACAAACGTTCTCCAAACAGGTGGTCAAGAAATCTCAAGCTGGTGGTGGTGTGGCGGTGAAAATTGAACATGCGGTTTATCAGTCGGCAAAAATGTTCGGCCGTCACTTTGATGAAAAAGACGAGCTTCTAAGCCACATTACCCGTCAGAGCATTGACGTTCTCAAGGTATGTCGTACTGTTGTCATCAACAACCATATTTCTGATGAATTCTGATTGTCCCATCGCTGCAGAACAACTTCAGGCAAGATGCATCCAATGAAGATTGGTTACTCATCCGTGCTCTCAAGCCTGTATGTACAGATCTTTCGTGTTCTGCTCACCTCTTCTCATATATCTTTTAGCGCTTCGGTATTCCATAATTCTTTGAACCCTTTCCAACGATCTTCCAATGATCGAGCGTATGTGGGTGGTATCGGCGGCTATAAGTACCTCACGTGTACATGGAACGTATGCACATGTTCTTTTTTCGCAACATCATTTTTCGCATCAGGAACAACTATCCCCTGAAATAACAAACCTTACTAAGCACTTTGTATTTATAAAAGCACGATCCACTCGTTTTTCCGCTATCTTCCTCTTTCCCTCTCTCGTGCAGCGCGATGTTAGCCGATTCAAAGTCCTTCAAAGAAGATAGTGAAAAAGTCGTCGCAACCGACGCCGATGAATTACAATTGGTGAACGCCCTCTCCAGATGATCTGGGAGGAGGCATTTGACCTATACGCAAACATTGGGCAATGATACGGTAATGTCCATGACTAGTGATGAGCTGGAATGGCTGCGGGTATCCGCGTCCCTGTCCGATACTTTTCTTCAAACACCTTGTTCCACGGCAAACGATCCTTGTTTCGCGGTCATGGCATTGAGAAAGTGGATATACAAGGATTGAGATTATACCGCTTGAACCTGATCAGCGCTCATACCTGCGTAGGGAAGCCCCCCAGATTTATCGCCTTTTTGCCCTCATTTTTGGGCCAAGTTTGTAAAATTACTGACGCCGTTATCTCTGATTCAGCAAAACCTAGGGTACAAGCAGGTAAGGCACTCAGTTGTGTTGCGATGTCCCTGGATTAAATGGCGCCTTTTCTGCTATACTCTAGCAACTGCATCGCAGCTGGCATATCGTTGAGAGTTTTGCGGCCAGTTTTTGTGCTCTTAACTTTATCGGTGGTGTCAGGTATGCTGATCTTAATCGGAATTTGAAATGACCCTGAGCTTGAGACAGGACGGCCCTTTTCGTGGGTATCCTCGCTGGTGGTCCCGCTGCGATATGGTACGTTCGATTGGGAATTGTCGCCTCAACGTCCTGCTAATGGATTTGGACTAAGGTCTTCATATATCGTTACTTTCGTCTTCATGACAATTACTGCCGCCGTTCTTGCGGAGATCTGTTCTGCCCTTCCTCTAAGTGGCTCTATTTATATCTGGGCGGCTGAGAGCGCGGGTCCTAAGTTTGCGCGCTTCTTTGGCTTCATCGTCGCATGGTGGTCGACTACAGCTTGGATGACTTTCATTGCTGGAAATTGTCAGGTACATCACATTCCTCATCTTCGCAAATTTCCTCCGACATTCATTCTACGTTTCTCAGACGACTGCCAACTATCTCGTGTCTCTTCTCGCTGTTTGGGAAGTTGACTTTCCAGGTGGAATCACTCTTGAAAGCGTGAAATGGCGCGCGTTCGTTTGGGCCATCTCGGAGGGTCTTCTGATCCTCGCTATCCTTATCAATTACCTTCCGCCTCGACTTTATTCCATGATCTTCAAATTCTCGATCGGTTTCATGATGGTCGACTTCTTGCTTTGCGTTATTTGGCTCCCCATTGGCGTTTCAAGGACCTACGGCTTCCGGTCCGCGCAAGGCGTTTTTACCACAACTTGTGAGTGATCAAAGTCCAACGCCGAGGAACGACCGGCGTTGATAGGCTCCCGCAGATAATGGAACTGGTGCCACTGCCGGCTGGAATTGGATCCTCTCTTTGTGAGTGACATCGTTTATTTGGATCAGGGCCTTTTGATAGAGCATCAAATCAGTTTGTTTACGGCTGGGACCATGACAGGTTTTGATGCCTCCGGTCACATCGCAGAAGAGACTAAAAATGCCAGGTAGGCATTAGACGTTGGACCAGTCTACAGCTTACCTGATGGATTTTCGTTCTCAGGGTCATTGCAGGGAAAGGTATTTTGACAAGCGCGATCGCTACTGGCCTCCTCAGTTTCATCACTATCATTCTATTCTTATTCTGTACTCCGGACTTTGATGTCTTGTTCTCCTTGAACGCCCCACAACCTTTCGTCCAACTCTATGCCCTTGCCTTGGGAAGAGGTGGTGCTACCTTCATGACCGTAATCGCAGTTATCGGGTTGATCCTAGTGCGTATTTTCATACACAATTGTCGGGGTTTAACTAATATGATATTTGCTCAGAATACGAGTATTGCTATTGTCGCTGCCTCGCGACTTGTGTTCGCTGTCGCGCGTGATGGTGTCTTGCCGTTATCTGGCTGGATTTCTCAGGTTGATGCCGCGGGTCAACCGAAACATGCAATCACCGTTATGTACATTTTTGCCGCTGCCTTGTTGTGCACGATCCTTCCCAGCCAAGTGGCCTTCTTTTCCCTCATCTCTGCCGGTGCCGTACCGACCATTGCGGCCTATGGCCTAATCGCCTTGCTACGCTTTACCATGTCACCAAATAATTTCAAAGGCTCGTACTTCTTCCTCGGCCGGTACAGGAAGCTTTTCTATTTGGCGGCAGTTCTATTCAATGCCCTGATTGTTGCCGTAAGTCGAGCAAGTACCCGATCACTCGTCATACGTTCCGGCTAACGGATTTAATCAAGGTTATGCTGTCTCCGTTCTTCTTCCCGGTTGACGCAGAAAACTTCAATTTTGTATGTGCTCCGAAATTTTTCCAAGACCGAAACTGACCGATTTCAGGCGTGTGTGATATTTGGCACCGTGACCATTTTCGGCATTTTGTGCTGGTACTTTACACCTCCGGAGAAATGGCTTCGCCGAGAGATCATCCTCAAGGCCCTTGATGATGACAACACGGAGAGCGAGACTCACAATCACTGATCTCCTTGGCTGTGCAGTTGCTCGGGTCAATCCATTCATGTCATATAACCTCGTATAACTAGGGTTCGCATGACTATTTCCTGGTGACGATTAAATATCATTTTGTGAACTTGGAAAATTTCGGTACATGGAGGGGAGGAAAGTTGTATCGCGTATTGTAAATACGACGTAAAATGTGCCAAAGATGTCTAACTGAATTATCTATACTGGACTGCCCGAATAACAGGAAGTCTGCAAATGTGCATCATCCCAAGAGTCGCAAATCAGTGGTAAAAATAGATTAGTGACTAGCTTCCCGAGTGCAGGGCTGGGGATGTTAAGGTATCAATAGTCATCGTCTTCAGGCACTTGGGGACTGGGTAATGCACGATAATGTGTTGGGGTGGAAAAGAAATAGCCGAAGGAACCCCAAGTGGAATCGCCGACGAGGTGCATTTCCGAGGCCATCACTCGGATTTCACTGGATTCTTGGCCCAGTTGGATTCTCAAGAAGATTCTCAATCAGGATTTCGGACTTTGTGGCTCACTTATGGAGAGTCTTAGGCTTCCCGCCCTGACCCTGATGATCCTCTCATATCGGCATCTATTATTTGCCTACCGCGTCGAGGAGCGCTCTCGAGGACGAAGATAGGCGGGACCTTCCACGAATACTATTCGTGTACCGATGACGTTTGTTGGTGATAGCTGTCTCCATCTAATTTTGATCTCATCACCACAAACCTCATACCCTGCTCATACGGCATACCCAGGTAAACGCATGTATTTGCAAAGTCCTGATGGCCCTTCAGTACTTCAGTGATTGTTCGTATGATGATTTTCGTTGACATCCTATCAGATTGTTGGTAACCTTCTTTCGAAGAACCGTTTGCAGTCTTTGCTAGATTGACGCGAAGGTTCGGTCCTGAGTTTGGGACGAGGAACCGCCGGCTGTCCCAGTGATTTGCAAGGCTCATTCATGGGGATTCGTCATTTCATTTCACGTCGGCTATTTCATTTACATCCAAACGGTAAAATGACAACTTTTTGCCCCCGGATTTAGGTATGTGTATGACTTACCATGCGACGCGACATTGAGCACAAGTTTTGTACTTCTAAATCAAAGCAGAAATCACCTTGGCGCTTCCCTTGTGTTAGGGTGATTTAGAATCCTCTCAGATGTTTCGGAAAGTACCAATTTACGTGTGGGTGATCTTGCCAAGCCCCTCGCTGACATGGGGTGGATAGTCCCTGTGATGATATTGTTCTGGGTTGGCACAATATCGAAAACGGAGTTAGGAACTGCGATGTTAGGATGTTGGATTGATTATTTTTGGGGTCGGACGAGTCTTTCCAAATGGCAGCTGCGGATCCACACATGATATTCACCAACATACTAACACACGAACGTCCGTTCCTAAACTATTGATAGGATGATTGTTTTGGCGTGCTCAGAAAATTGCTCATCCTGTCTCCGTCTCCAGCTTTATCAGGCTTAGCCCAACCCTGACATAATTCCGGCGTGGTGTTCCCAACTAACTCTCGACTTCTTAAAGCACGGGGATCCGACATGTGAGACACGTCTACGCGTGCGTGAGGGTCTTGCACTCGAGGTAGGGCAGAGATCGAGATGCTCCTGGGACGCGCGGGAGTGTAATTGTCGGCGGTGCTCGTTTCAAAGAGGGGGTCAAGTATAGGTTTGGGTTGACTAGTTGGACGAGAGTTCCTGCTATCGTGAACTGTTGGAGCGGAAGAAGCCCAACTAACGCGCTTGGTCGGATTTGATGAAGTGACATGGTTGGAGCCAGAACGCTTGAGTATATTAGGTGTTTCAAGGGCGTGTGTATCGAGAGTGGAGTTGTGACCAATTTTCGCGTCTTTAGCTTGCTTCTTCCCAACTTCACTCGCTAGTGAAAGGTTGATCCTGCCGAGTTCGCTACTTTTCAAGCGGACATTCTTCGATACCTAGCCACCACAATTATGACCGAGAAAACAGTGACGCACAATCGCTTACATAGCGGGTGTCTTGGTTCGAGTCGTAGAATGGGTTATCAAGGTCGTAGTTTCGCTTTCCCCTATCCCGTCGAATTTTGTACAGTGCATAACCGACGGCAAATAAGAATGTCGCGATAAGGAATGCTATACCAACGTATGCATAAACTGAGACAGCGAATTGTCCTCCAGGAGAAAGGGTCTCGTTTGGCATGGATGTATAGCTGGCCCCTCCGCTTGTAGATGCAGCTGGGTCGGCGACAGAGAACGAGTATACGGGAGCATCGCGCCTGACAAAAGACTTGGTTGGTCCAATGGTTGTCATCGGGAAGTAGTGTTAACACCAGGAGGTAGTGGTTGATGGAACAGGCAGGAAGTTTCGGAGAGAGCAGGATGTAAATTTAACATTTAGACTAATTTAAAAGAGGGCTAGTCAGGTTCCCAATTGCTGGTCAGCAGCTACTTTTTGGCGGAGGTGGAGGTGGTCGGTTTTTGGTCGGTTCTGAGTTGCTATTATTAGCATGTGACCCTGGGTGATCCGGCATGAGCTCGTTCAACAGAACCCAGAATAAGGTTAGGGTTATCAACTCTTTTCTCATTCCCCACTAAATGTTTCCTGGTGCTCTCCGCCACAGGCAACTGTCGTCCTCGACGGCTATCCAGCGCATCCATATGATCTCATGTCGAAGACTCGTTACTGCCACCAAGCCTGGTGCCTATGGTCAGCCGCTATTCCATTCGCATCCGCATCTTGGTGCGTGGTACACCCTTGACGTTTGCAACACCTACTGAGTACCTGGCTTTTGGCCTGCGTTTTCTCCAGTTAGGCAATATGATCTTACGCCAGGTATCAAGCCAGAAGAGTATGACCAGAGGAGAAAGAAGTTAATGAATTCTCTCCCTGAGAACAGTGTGGTGGTGTCGGTAGCTGCACCAATTAAATTAATGAGCAATAGTATGTACACTCAATCGCCTTGGTTTTATGTATCTCTGCTGAACGATTCCTTAGATATATTGTGAGTTGTCTGGTCTTTTGCTCCTGGGTGAACTTGCCGACAAATTCCCCTTCGAGTTATAAATATCGGCAAAATTCAGACTTATGGTATCTCACCGGCTTTGCTGAACCAGACTCTGCAATAATTTTGGGTATGTGCTGTCTTGTAGTCGTTGTTATCCTGTTCTTATACACCTTCGCATATAGAGAAGAACTCGTCTCCCAAAGGCTATAAAATGACCTTGTTTTGTTCAGGCAAGGATTCGGCGAAGGAGAAGTGGGACGGTCCCAAGTGTGTTCGTGTCTTGTGTTCTTCCGCACTTCTTCAACCTTGCTTTGACCTAGAACTTCAATTGCTGACGCTGCTGCAATTTTTGGCGCAAACACTGCTGAACCCATATCTTCCTTTGCCCCCATCCTTAAATCGACTCTTGCTCGCTCATCACATATCTATGTCGATCTTCCAAACAACAATTTAACTTCAACGCGAAACATGTCTACAAAGGCTTTATTGCGGTATCTGTCGTCGTCAGTTCGGTCAGAGGTCGATGATATTATTGGACCACTCTCTAGCTCAAGACGGAAACCACTTGCACCGGAAGTTGCGCTGGTGAGAGCAATAAAGAGTGCAGCGGAGCAGCAGATCATGCATGAAGCCGGGAATATTAGTGGGAGGGCACACGCAAAGGTGGGTTAAAGTCAAAATACATAATTTTGTAATGCTGACAGGCGGGCAGACAATGCGGTTCGCGCGACCAGGATTATCGGAAGCAGCTCTAGCAGCCCACTTTGAATATCTATGTGCGTTACAGGGGTCTCAACGACCTGCATATGTTCCTGTAGTCGCGTCTGGGTGCGTAGCCTAAGACCTCCGAGAACTTGGATTCACATCTTCCAGACCCAATGCCTTAATTATCCATTATACAGAGAACAACCACCTTTTACAGGATGACGAATTGGTGTTGATGGATGCAGGCTGTGAATTTAAGTACGCCGTACCTCTGCCGTTCGTTCCGATTCAGGACTCACCGAGAGCAACATAGCGGATATGCTTCAGATATCAGTCTGTCTTTTTGTCTTGCACTGTCTGAATAGTCTTGTAATGATCCTTTCAGCACGGACCTTTCCGACATCTGGTAGATTCACCACAGCTCAAGCGGAATTATACTCTGCTGTTCTGACAGTCCAGAAGGAGCTAATCAAGGACTGTGCAGAGACTGCAGGGTATACTCTATATGAGCTGCACCGGAAATCTTGCACTCGGTTAAGAGAGGAGCTGACGAAGTTGGGCTTCAATTTCAGATCTTCTATACTCGGAGGTGACACGGACCTGGAAAGAGTGCTGTACCCGCATTTCCTCAGCCATCCAATAGGTGTTGGTAAGTCAAGGCGAATAATTATCTCAAGAACCCCTAAAAGCTTAACCGCGTACAGATCTTCACGAGTCGTACAATACGAGCCGAAGTAGCAGGTCCGGACCTTGTCAGACATGTCCTAGCATTTGACTGATATCTAATTCTGTAGTTTGAAAGCCGGGATGGTAATTACGATTGAGCCAGGCATTTACGTCCCACCAACTCCGCAGTTCCCGAAACAATACCACAACTTGGGCATTCGAATAGAAGATGAGGTACTGGTTGGAGAACAGGATCCCATCGTATTGACCGCGGCAGCACCGAAGGAGGTACACTTTGCGTTCATTGATCGTAGTATGGGATAGCTGATTCGTGATTAGATTGTGGATATAGAGGGTGCTTGTCAGGGATTACTCGGATTAGAGCCTTACTAATTGATAGGGTATGATACTTAATGGTTAATTGCATCCCTTCGTTGCCCATAATGTTGGGCTTGCGTCTCCTCGTTCGTTTGTACGCACAGGGGTGTCTATTTTTGGAAGTCCGAGGACGGGAACAAGCCTCAAGGGTGGATATCAATTTCCGGAACCGCGAACATGTGATACGTGACATCACTATGTCACGCTCATTAATTAGCACGTTACAGCCTTTGTTCCAAAACTTTCCCCACATCGTTTCATCTTTACATTTCACGCAATGGCCAGAGGGGTAAGAACCAGGCGAAACGCGGCTACAAGGCGTGTTGCAGACACCACAAGCAACACGCCAACAACCACTGCTACTCCAATCTTTAGTCCTGCTGACTCGCCCGCCATAGAGGACACCCCTGCAACCTCCGACAATGAAAGGCCAAAGGCGGAGGAAGTGATTCAGGAAGTTAGGATTACAAGGAACAGAAAACGTGTTATGACTGCACCACCAGCACATGGCTCGGGTGAACGCGCGCCAAAGCGCCGGGCGGTTGCCAATCGTGCATACGTCGCTATAGAGGTCAAAGCAGCAGAGGACAAGGTCAGAAATCGCGTCAATTGAGACGAAGAAGCATAAATTAATAAGCTCACTAGAGTACCGTCTCAACTTCTATCAAAGGCAAAGGAAAGGGCAAAGCCAGAGCTGCTACTCCCATATCCGAGCCCGAAATTGGGAATGAATTCAATGAATCCTCAGGCACGAGTGGCTCGGAATTCGTGATATCAGAAGACGACGAAGACAGTGCGGACGAAGAAATTATGGTGGATGCTGCGGTCCGTCTTTCCTTGCAAACTGCCGCCTCATTTGGTGCAAGTACTTCCTCTGGTCGGATATCAGCCCCAAATACCGACGCTGTATTACGTGCTGCTGCCGCAGAAAGAAGGCTCGCACGTAACGGGAGAGCGTTCGCCCGCGCCCTACTGGAGGCTACTAATGAAGGGAACGAAGACCAGGATGAAGACAATGATGCTTCATATTCTGGTTCCCAGAGTGTATTGTCCTCGTCTGATTCGGAATCTGAGGAGGAGCCTCTTGTGGATGTGACGACAACAAAGAAGAAGAAATCGGTAACAGTTAGGAGCAGGGCACAGTTTTCGTCGCTCGCAGAACTTAAAAAGCAGGGGAAACAAACACCCGACTTAAAGAAGGCGCTCAAGAAGGAGGAAAGGGCACTTGCGTTGAAGCTAGGTCGACGGTTGACTCACGTATGATTCCGTTTCCCTAAGACTGGAATGTCCCTCAACCTATATGTCTTTAGGCCGAAAAGACAACGATCGCTTTATATGCCTTTCATCCCGAACTCAGGACTGCCTGGGGTGATGTGGAGGCTAACATTCCCATTATCGCCCCTGTCAAAGCGGAACAGCCGAAAAACCTGAAGCTTACGCTCTTGCCTTTCCAGCAGGAAAGTTTGTATTGGATGCGTAAGCAGGAAGAGGGAGAATGGTGCGGTGGCATGCTCGCGGTTCGTATCTGTTGTTGCATGCTTTCGTCAGTACTAACTCCCGCTTCAGGACGAGATGGGGTATGTTGTAGTGTAACATGATGACAGAAAGGATCTAACTGTTGCTTCAGCATGGGCAAAACGATTCAGATCATAGCATTGCTAGTATCAAATCGACAACAACCGAACCTTGTTATCGCGTTGGTACCGATCATGCCATTCAGAATTCACTAAACTCATTCTGATTCCAGACCCACTGTTGCTATTATGCAATGGAGAAACGAGATTGAAGCGCATACAGATGGTATGAGGGTTCTTGTCTGGCATGGAGCTTCTCGAGAGTCAAGCACCAAGGAACTGAAGAAATACGACGTGGTGTGTTAGCCACGGCTGCTCACGGATTGTGCAAACTTAATCATTATGATCAGGTCTTGACTACTTATGCTGTCTTGGAAAGGTTTGTTTCTTTGTGATGATTTCTTTTACAGGCCATCTGCTCATCTTCGGCTTTAGCTGTTTCCGTAAACAGGAGACCGGCTTCAAGCGCAAGGGGGTTATAATCAAGGAGAAATCTCCACTTCATCAGATGAAGTGGGTCCGTATAATCGTAAGTAATGCTCTTTTCTATCCGTTCCCAACTTTTGATGTCATGGGCTCAGCTTGACGAGGCACACAATATCAAAGAACGAGCCACTAATACTGCCAAAGCAGCTTTTGAACTCCAGAGCGACTACAAGTGGTGCTTATCTGGAACGCCGCTTCAAAATCGAGTTGGAGAACTCTATAGTCTCATTAGGTTCTTAGGCGGTGATCCTTTTGCATACTATTTCTGTGGGTCTATCGAAATGATCACTGGCTCGTGATACTGACTGTCCCCTTACGCAGGTAAGGTATGCGACTGTAAGTCTTTACACTGGAAGTTTGACAACAAGAGTAGTTGTCAAAGTAAGTCTGGATTCCATCAATGTCATGACAGAGCCTCATGTATTTATCCAAGAATGTGAACACACTCCCATGCAACACGTGCGTTGACTTATTTAAATTTGCTAATTTGGTCATTCACCATGTTATAGACGTGTTTCTGGAACAACGAAATTTTAACACCGATTCAGAAGAGCGGAATGGTCGGTCCAGGCAAAACCGCATTCAAGAAACTGAAGATCCTATTGGACAGGATGATGCTTCGCCGAACAAAGGTCTGTGCCCTTTAGAACCTCTTGTCTTCAGCAACTCATAGCACCGACCTTCAGTTACAACGAGCGGATGATCTCGGTTTGCCACCTAGGACAGTTATTGTCCGTCGGGACCATTTCAGTCCCGAAGAGAAAGACTTGTATCTCTCTCTGTTCTTAGATGCCAAAAGACAGTTCGACACGTATCTTGACCAGGGAACTGTCCTCAATAGTGCGTATTACCGAGCCGGCCTTCTCTCGTCATCCTGACTTTCTTTTCTTGAGACTACTCCAATATTTTTAGCCTGTAAGCTGCCATAATCTGGTTCCACAACGCAAACCTCATCATGCGCCTAGGTTGACAAGGATGAGGCAGATGGCTTGCCATCCTGATCTCGTTTTGCGCAGCAAAGCAAACGCAGCTTCATTCGTTCCTATTGAAGCCGAAGCGACTGTTTGTCGACTTTGTAACGAGTTCGCCGAAGATGCCATACAGTCTAAATGTCGACATATCTTCGATAGGGAATGCATCAGACAATATCTGACCTCAACCATGGAGGAATTGGTTTGTTTCTACTTGTAGTTTTCTCGGGGACCTGTGTTCTGATACATCCATCCATTTGTAGCCCAACTGCCCAGTTTGCCACATCGGGCTGACTATCGACCTGGAAGCTCCTGCCCTCGAACTCGATGAGAGCGCCCAACATGCTAGACAGGGCATTCTGGGTAGACTAGACCTTGTTACTTGGCGATCATCAACCAAAATAGAAGCCCTTGTTGAGGAACTTAGCAATTTGCGTCTCAAGGATGCAACCACAAAATCGATTGTGTTCAGCCAGTTTGTCAACTTCTTGGATCTAATCGCTTACAGGTTGCAGAAGGCTGGGTTCTCTGTATGTGTCCTCTTTCATGTTGACGTGTCACGACTGACCGTCATGTCCAGATTTGCCGGCTTGAAGGTACTATGTCTCCACAGGCTCGAGATGCGACAATCAAACACTTCAGTATGGTCCAGTTCACTTCGGACCGCTTCCGATTTACTGACAGACCTCAGTGAACAACGTTGAAGTGACTGTCTTCCTTGTAAGCTTGAAAGCCGGTGGCGTCGCTCTGAATTTGACCGAAGCCTCGCGTGTATATTTGATGGACAGTTGGTGGAATCCGGCTGTAAGTGTCCCATGGCTCCAATCTTGTGAAATTCACTAACAAGTTGTTCAGGTTGAATATCGTAAACCTGAGTCCTACGCGACATCCGAGCCAGTACTGACGTGAATTAACAGAGGCTATGGATCGTATTCACCGCCTTGGACAGCGTCGACCTGTGCAAGCTATCAAGCTTGTCGTGGAAGATAGTATTGAAAGTAGTATTGTCCAGGTGAGTGCATTAGGCCCAACAAGACGATTCTTTGATAATGTTTGTCCTTAGCTTCAAGAGAAGAAAAGCGCCATGGTAAACGCAACTCTGTCCACTGATGACCAAGCGATGGGCAAATTGACACCAGACGATGTGAGTCGTTCACGCCTTCTCCTTGTGATGATGACTGATTCCTCTATAGTTGAGCTTTTTGTTCAGAGTGTGTATTCCCATTGCCCTTATCATTGGCTCGCATTGATTTTTCACTGTTCTACAGCTATAACCGTCACATATCACATAAACCGCATTCATCCACATAACTATACCATATGTCGTAACTGATTTATTCTGTGCCAACGGTCTATCGCCGGATTGTTTCGTCCGGTAATTGTACATATTAGATGCTACCGTATAACTTACTACCCCTGATGATGCAAACGGAATGTTAAACACGTGATAGTTTGACAATCACTTGGGCCAATCGGAATGTGCGTGATTGTAGTTGACCGGACCAAGAACCACACTACCCCAGACGGTGTTTCTTCACCACTCTCTCTGCGTGTGGATAGAATGGCAACCAAACAACTTAAGGAATTCACTCGAGAGGAGGTCTCGAAGGCGAGCATCATTTTACCGACCCTTTGTCTGGCTCTTAGGAACTTATATTTTGAAACTGCAGCATGGGAAGGAGGGTGATCTCGTGAGTTTCCAGACAACGGAAATTCTTCGTTCATCTGACACAGCGGGACGAACAGTGGATTGTCATTGATTCAAAGGTTTATGATGTATCGCGGTTCGCGGATCTTCACCCAGGTGGTGCAAATGTTTTACTTGCCGAGGCCATTGGTATGTCCTTCGTTGCGGCTCTCTCTTCCTTAACAGGGTGACTTAAAGCACTATGATTAGCTGGACAGGATGCGACCGGGGCATTTTTTGGCCTTCACAGACATGAAATCCTCCTAAAACCTCAATACAAGCGTCTGCAGATTGGCACCATTCAAGGTGAAGAGGAGACCATCAAAGCACCAACACCAGGACAGCTCAGCCAGGTTCCCTATGCCGAACCAACCTGGCTCAGTAAAGGCTACTATAGTCCCTATTACACGGAGAACCATCGTGTATTCCAGAAAGCCGTCCGTGAGTTCTTCGAGACTGTTGTTGCTTCTGAGGCTGCGAAGGCGGACGAGACTGGAAAGAAGATATCTCAGGAAGTCGTTGACAAGATGGCGTAAGTATTTTCTGTGGTCTCGTTTGAAAACTAGTGCTAAGGATTGTATAGCGAAACCAATATCATTGCTATGCGCCTGGGTCCTGGAAAGCATCTTAAAGGCCGTACTCTGATGGGAGGGATTGTTAAACCCGAAGAGTTTGATTATTTCCATGAGGTACGACGATTGATTCCTGTTTATCTCTGCCTCACGCAATGGAGTAGGGTATCATCCACAATGAACTCGCCCGTGTGTGTAGTCGCTCTGTCGTCGATGGCATGCTTGCTGGTCTCGTCATTGGATTACCTCCGGTGCTGAACTACGGTTCTGAGGAAATCTGTAACCAGGTTGTTCCCGAGGTACGTCCATTTTATTGTTCCAGATGACACGTTCACATTATTAACCAATCTAATTAGACCCTTGCTGGAAAGAAATATGTTGCTCTTGCGATCACTGAGGCCTTCGCAGGCAGTGACGTCGGTGGCCTACAAACAACAGCAGTTCGTGATGGCGATCATTGGGTCGTCACTGGAACCAAAAAGTACTAGTTTCATTTCCCAACGTCGATCGTGCTCTAATATTATGTTTTAGGTGGATTACGAATGGCACATTTGCAGACTACTTCACCACTGGGTGTCGAACAGACGTACGTTCCATCCTCTTACATCCGACCCCCTGGCCTAACGTTGTTGGTTGAAGACTGGTTTCACCGTGATATTAATTCCACGCGGTCCTGGAGTCTCCACTAAGCCTGTTAAGACTGCGTATTCATCTGCCGCTGGAACTGCATATGTCACTTTCGATAAGGTCCGGGTACCAGTTGTGAACACCCTTGGGCCTATCGGCAAGGGCATGTCAGTTATTCTTAGCAATTTCAACCACGAAAGGTGGATGGTTTGCGCAACTTCGATTTCGGCACAACGCCAAATTGTCGAGGAATGTCTGAAGTAAGTTACAAGGACTTCTCATTGGATTGATGGCTTATTGCGGGACCAGATGGGCAACACAGCGAATTGTCTTTGGCAAGCCGCTGACAAGTCAAGCTGTCATCCGTGCTAAACTTGCGAGCATGATTTCCCGCGTTGAAGGGTGCCAAAATTGGTTCGAATCGGTGACATACCAGATGAACAGCGTGAGTATGCTGACATGAGCCTTTCCCTAGTGCTGGATAACTCAATGAGATTTCTAGATGTCATACAAACAAATGTCTGACAAACTCGCAGGGCCCATTGGACTTCTAAAACAGTGCGTTTTCTGCCGCCGGGTTTTTTTGTGCTCGTGTGCTCATTTTTCCCTTTTATTCCGTAGATTTGTCTCCAGGACTGCCCGTGAGACAGCCGAAGGTATAGCCATTCGCTTTACGAGTTTTGACACATGTTAACACCACACTCCATCATAGATGCTGTCCAGGTTTTTGGTGGTCGTGGACTGACAGTTACTGGTATGGGCAAATTGATAGAAAGCGTTAGTGCTATATATTTTTCACCCTGACCGTGGTTAAAATCAATCATCTAGTATCATCGGAGCTCCGGTTTTGATGCTAGTAAGTGGTTCTGTACAGCTATTGGAACCTGATTCTCATGTCCTTTGTAGTTCTTGCCGGAGCAGAGGATGTGCTTGGCGACTTGGGTGTTCGCCAGGCCCTCAAGAAAATGCCCCGGGACGTACGTCTTTAGGTGGACTTATACAGTGATATATAACAGTACGAAGTGTACGAAGATACAACATGCTAGATACGGCAAGTATACATTGTCCGCTATACCCAATTTTATACGTCGGAGCCACAAGAAGTCTGTTCTGGAGCGAAAAGTGATGAAACCAAAGTTCTTACTCACACGATGTAATAGACAAGTCCAACAAATAAAGCAACAGAAGCTGACATGTGTGAGAAGTGAGGAGCAAGGAAGCGATCCGCGATGGCACTAGAAGGTGTGCTGGTGGTGGGCGCGCCACTGGTAGTTGCCACCGGTGCCGGTTGGGGGTTTGATGGGGAGAGTGGTGTCGTGACCGTCAACTGACTGGCCGCAGTAGGAGGTGGAAGGTTGGCAGGCCCTGAAGAGTTGATAGTGATGGTGCCCGGAGGTGGAATACTGGCAGGTCCCGAAGAGCCGATGGGGGTGACAGTGTTCTGCGGAACACTGGCAGGTCCTGGACCCCCGACGGGGGTGACGGTGCCCTGGCTTGGCAGTGGGCGGTTTGGATCAATTCCAGGAAGCGTGAGCGTTGGAACGTTGAGGCCCTTTGCATCACACGCTTCGGTCAATTCTAGACTTGAATCAGTACTGGGTTTCGTTTTGGAAAAACATTGTGGACAGACGGTCAAGTATGGCTTGCGCTGGAGTGTAATCCGTGATGTTCAATGCCCCGCCAACACATTTCAAACAGTTGAAGTATCCTGTCACAAAGGTCGCCTTGCAACAATCGGCAGGCGAACATCCCTGCGTTGACTAGTCATAAATTAGCCATTCCCGAGAGTGCAATACTCCCGTGTCGGGCCTCACCTGAGCGACTTGGGAGTTGATGGGGTCACAGTCGGCCTTGCATTGAGTGGGGACGGAGGGGACCTGGCTCTGTCTCCCGACTACGCGACTAAGCGCCGTTCTATCAAAGGCATTGTTCGGCTGCGTGAGACCCAAGAGAGAGTTCGCAGCGACGAGATGGGCAAGACCCAGGAAGACAAGAAAGAGCCTAGAGCTAGAAAACATCTCCCAAGTTGGAATTTCCAAGAGGAAACCAAGGGCCTGGTGTGGAGGGAACAGGGAGAAAGTAAGGGCGCTTGGGTATGAGAAACATAAAGGTTAGGGCCGGTCTAGGAAGCCGTTCGTGGCCACTGAGTGGGCCGTCAAATGAAGTCGCACAGCTCTTCTAAGTATGTCGGTCATTACATCCTTTGGTCATTCATCAACCTCGGGTTAGGGTCTCGATCATCGCACATATCCCCTTTTGATGGGTGCCTCGAACAGGCAAGTTCCTGCGAAGGCACCTCAGTCCACAAGGTCCTATGAGCAACCTCGAACAGGTCCATCTAAAATGGATGCGTGAGGCCATGGTAATGGTACGTTCCCGGGCTCACAAAAAAATACACCAAACTCTCACCACATCCATCTGATAACAGGCAGAAGAAGCACTGGCAGCTGGTGAAGTCCCAGTAGGCTGTGTCTTCGTGAGAGATGGGTCCATAATCGCCAAGGCCAGAAACAGGACCAACGAACTGCGCAACGTTAGCAAAACCGTTATTCCATCGCCACAGGATAATGTCGAGCTGACCAATAACTCAACGGACGCCCTCCTTTATATCCCTGTGAATTTCTGATAATGGACAAACATAAAACCATACAAAATACCCATAGGCAACACGACACGCCGAACTCGAAGCCATCGATGCCGTCTTCTCCAACAGAATCCTCACTCCAAAAATGACCTCCTACCCCCTTTCTACGACGACCCTCTACGTTACTGTCGAGCCTTGTATCATGTGTGCTGCTGCGCTTCGTCAGCTGGGGATCCAAGAGGTCTTTTACGGTTGTGCCAATGATAGATTCGGGGGATGCGGCAGTGTCTTGGGCGTCAATGAAGAGTGAGTTCTCGGCATAGGTTTACATTCCACGCCAACAATACGGCGGAGGATTAATCAGGGGCCCTAACATCACCAATTTTCGCTCATCTGATAGCCTCAATCACCCCACTCATCCATCATACAAAGCCACTGGCGGATATTGCCACGACGAAGCAATCATGATATTACGCCGCTTCTATATCACCGAAAATACCAGCGGTCGGTGTAACCCCCATATCCAAAAAGTCTCAATATCAGCCACTGATTTGTCTGATAAAGCTCCCGTCCCCAAATCTAAGGCGAATCGCGTCCTCAAGACCGAAATACCACCCGCAACTATCCGTGATTTACCGTGAAACAGTGTTTTGGGACCTTCTCCCAGACGAAGGGAACACGAGTCTCGGTTGCTATCTAGCCAAGCCGGAAGCTCGTTCGCTCGCATCATTCACACATCTCTTATCGAAATAAATATACATATCACGGGGAGATATCTATCTGTCCCATTATATTAAATCTCAGAAGAACTGTCCACCAGGTACTTGACTAAAAAAAAGGGGGAGATTAAAATAATGCCATGTTCCCGACAATCAATTCAATGGGTATCCTACTGCAATCCTTCGAACCAAAAACCCAAAATACGGACAACCGTTCAAGAATAGGGGCTCCTCAGAGACGATTCTGCTTATCTTTCCACACGAGTCCCATTGACTGGGCGACGAAGCCCCATTTATCAGCAGCTTCTTGGATTCTAAAGTAAAATGCAAACATATGGTAAGGGTCCAACAGAAACGCGTGGATTAAGAAGCTTCGGTACCTTTTCTCAACGGATTTACCAGCGCCATGACCCGCCTTTTTGTCGACGCGCAGCAGGAGTGGGTGCGGATTGTTGGGATGGGTGTGCTGCAGCGTCGCGGCATGCTTAAACGAGTGCAAGGGTACCACACGATCATCATCTGTGAATAAGTCAGATTTCAGATTGATTGGTACCAAAAGACGGTACACACGATCAGCTGTCAAGAGAATGAAGGGAGGTAAGACGTGATTGGGGATGTTGTGAAGCGGGGATATAGGGTAAATGAAGTCGAAATCGTGAGGATCATCAGGATTCCCGTAGTCACTCGTCCAAGCCTTCCCTAGAATTATGGTTTAACGCAAATATCACAAAGGAATAACCCCGCTTACCAATCGTGAATTTATGGAACTTGGATAGGGTGGGTGTAATCAGTGCCGGCCGGAATGGAACAAGATTGAGTTCAACATACCTTCAACATATCAAGAACGCCTACTTCGGCCACTGCAGCGCCGAAGGTGCCCTCAGGTGCGCGATTGGCGCAAGCAGCAACGAGAAGGCCTAGTAACCGATCACGCGTCAGTCATCTAAACGAAGGAACCTGGAGCGGAAATACACTGTTACCTCCGTTGGAACCACCATTTATGGCAACTTTCCCTGGACCCACGTATTTGTTCTTCACAAGATAGTCCCTGTGAACGTTTAATGAGCCATATGAAGTGCGAAAAGAGTGACCGCCTGCGTACGTAGCGGCGATGAAGTCGTCGAAACAATTTTTCTATTCATAGAACGAAGTTTAGAGTGTGGAATCCACGGTAGGGAAGACGATGGGTATCGTACCTTGTTCTTCAAACATCCTCCCAAGTGCCAGTCCTCGCCGAACTCGTTACCACCACGAATGTTCGGGACGGCAATTACGCCACCGTAAATTTGGATGAATGTAAGGAACATCGGACTGAAAAAGGGATCAATGGAAATGCTGAAGCCGCCGTAGCCTTGACAAAATAGTGAATGGGTAAATATCACCAAAAACATGTCCGCTCTCACCATACTGAATTGCAGGGGCAGTACCATCAAAGGGCGTAGATTTGTGGCGAACAATGAACATGGGGACTTGAGTGCCATCCTTGCTGGGATACCAAACCTGATACTATTGAATACATGATTAGCCAACGAACAGGGATAGAACTCACCTGGCGGGTCTCAAAGTCGTCTGGGTTGAGACCATCGACCTTAGTTTGGCGGAATGTCGTCATCCGCTGGTTCTCAGGTTTCTTGAAGTCGTAATACGCAATGGTACCAGGGGTGGTAAAACCACTCATAGTGATAAAAAGCCATGGGTGGGTATCTCTGCAATGGGCGGTCATGGATCCCACAAAATCTGGGAACAGACGTTCCAGTTGCTTGCCGCATTTGTCGTAGATATAGAGTTCATCCTTGACCTAGTACAGATCATCAGTGTCGAAGAATAGCCGATGCTTAAAACGCACTCACATCGCGTTTATATTGAACGACAAAGCGATCGGTATTGACCTGTTGAACATCACATAGAAGAGCACTTTGCTGCTCGGGAATGACAATGTTGGGGACAGGCTTGTCCGCGGAAACATCAACTGAAATAAGTTTATACTGCGAAGCATTCTCGTTGGTGTGGAAAAAGAAAATCGGGCCGTCATTGGTGACACTAGGACAACCAATGGTGATCAACGATTCTAAAATGGTGACTGAGGAAAAAGAAACTAACTATGAATATTCTGCGTCGAAAGAATCGAACAGCTTCTGCCATTGAATGGGTTCCCCAAGGATTACCTTCTTGAGATCGGCAACCCAGATCAAGTTTTTCTGGAATGTAATGAGATTCTCGCTCTCGTGCGAATGAAGAAGGGGAGAACCCACCCGCGAAGTATCTTTTGAGGTGGATAGAATGAGGTACTTCTCGTCCTCGGTCACACTGATCCCAAACATCCACGTTGGATGGTCCCTGTCCTTGTGAACGAGAATGTCTTCCGCTATATATACAGATAATTACGTGAATCCGAGGTTCGAGCATGGACACGCCGACTTACATTGATCCGTTCCAATGCGATGATAGTAGATCATAGCATCTTCGTCCGTCGAAGTCTTGATACCATTGGCCAGACCTGATTTGGCCTCAGGGAATCGCTGTAAAAAAAAATTATACGCTAAATACTAATCTAACAAACGATATTCAGCCTACCTGATAGAAGAAGCCTTTGGAATCGGGTGTCCATTCGAGGCTGGAGAATTTGACATGTTTGATCTCATCTGGGAGCTTTCCGGTGTCATCTCTCTTGTTCAGCGGCGCGTCTGTAGGGCGAATATACAAAGTGGATTCGTCGCTTCCCTGGGAGAAGGAGTGTCAATCTGAAGCACTGGAAATGAAAGAAACCTCGCTCACTGATTGCGAAAGGCCGTACGCCAATAGCTTGCCGGATTTGGAAAATTCGAAATGTGTCAAAGCAACTGTACCATCAGTGCTTAAAAGATTGGGCTGAGTGCTCGTCATGAGGATAGCAAGACTGAATGGACAGGAGGAAAACGTACGTCGAAAAACACCTCGCCAGGTTCATCTCCGTCCTTGAATCCAGGAAGTTTATTGTTCTGGGTGCGATACACCACTGAAAGGTCGAGATGAGAAAGTACCAGGTGGCCTACGTAGCCAAGAACGCACCATACTGGTGTTGCAACCCGCTATTATAAGACCAATACCATCGATGGTCATCATGCAACGTCGGGGCGCCGAACTAGAGGGATGAGTAAACTTCCTGTGGACAAACGTCACACCAGCGGAACTGAAACTACCTTCGCGTAATCGACACTAGACCGGAAGGCTTCCTCAAGTCGTTTTCGGTCAGGATTTTGATCCAGAAACGCCCGCGTGAACGCCTCCTGCTCAGAAGTCCAGTTATCCGTTTCCTCGCTATGTTTTTCGAGCCAATTGTATGGATCATGGACGCGAACGGTGCCTTTGGTAGCGCTCTGATATGTATCTACATGATCAGAACGACGTGCTTTCGGGTACGAATTTGACGTCCAGCGAGTAGTCATTGTAGATGTTGTCGAGAGACGCGAAAAGAGGTTATAAACGCGTCTTGCAATAAGAGGAGGCTGGGTCAAAAACCTGTGTAGCATGATGGAATTCCGGACGGAGACTACTTAAGGGCAGGAGACAAATTTCAGGGAAGCTTGGTGGTCCGCGAGACTCTCCCACCCTTCCTTGTCTCATTTCCACACATCAGACGTTTGAACAGCTCTACTATCCTTTTCATCTCCGGCTTTCCTATATTCCGATCCCTCAGTTTCATTCCGAGGACTTCCGCCGAACCTCCTGTTCAGCCCTGCATGTACAACTCCACCGTATGAGCCTCATTCGTCTCCAATGCTCCGCTAGACACACAATTCATTGTGCTTTCTACACTCGACCTCTCGATCTGTGTTCGTTCCGCAGATCCCGACACACAAACTCCGGTATCAAATAGAAGCGCTCGGCCCGAAGACAATATCGCCAGCAATTTTTCATGTGGCGAAAATGAGGACACCCTTCATGATGTACATCGACAGGTGCGATCTAACATAACGACCCTGTGGCCCCTGCCAGATTGGGCAGTGAACGCCGAGCTTTAAGGGACACGCTACAGGCCTGAACCTCCGTCTATTCCTGTGTAAACGGCACCAAGGCGCGAGGAGGTGGACATAGCTTTGGTATCCTTGCCGGCCTGAGTTCACACTTGGCACGAACTTGAACAAAAACAGACAATCAGTTTCGACACCAAGGAGCATTGCGATGAGTGCGCGGGGGCTTATCCAGACTGCGGGGATCTGACATTCTAGGTGAGGGATCGCCTTTCATTGACGTACATAGATCTTCGTCCGGGGTATCCCTTTCAATAATGCAACTAAGCAACCGCCCGCCCATTTATCATCATCATAAACGCTTTCATGAACAAAAATTTCTCAACTCGACACGATCAGAGCTGAAACCGCATTTTTCAGGATCCGACTGATCACTCAACTCGAATTTCAGTCGAGAAAACAGGCGGTCGGTTTCAGAGCACGAACTTATGCCAGTTTGCCCTTGACCCAGCTCCGAAGGCAGTGCCCACGCTGGGACAGGTAATTGCGGCACAACTTCATTCATTATTCACCTGAGCAGCGCCCTGCAAGGTGGGGTAAGCAATACCAACACAGATGAGAGAATTACATCAAGGTTCCCTAGGTGGGGTGTATCTGGACAGCTGGTGATATTTATCCCCTGCCTGGGCGGACATGTCTTTCATATAACTTAACGCTAGAGCTCAACTGTGACAGGGTGCTGTTTGGGAAGCAATACACTAGTTTGATAAACCCGAGGTGGATTGGAGGCTCAACGTCTACCCAAGGCCCCCACAAGATTGGGCCTTTGGTCATGGGCTACGGCGTTTGCCTTGCACATTACCGAGTCGAGGGCATATTGTTCCCATTTTGAGAACATGACGATCGACGCCCGTTGTTCGGAGGTCGTCTCGCATAGGGTCCTCGCTGATCCGCCCCTTCCCCCGGCCATTTCCTTGGACTTTGAATGGACTTTCCCATTTTACACTTAACATTCGCACTGGACGATCACCACGATGATAAGTTGTGCTAATCCGATCTTGCGGTCTGCCTCTCACAGGTAGGTGCGAATGGCTCTCATGCTTACTTGCACCGGTTCTGGAATGAGATAACTACCACACCTTACGTTCTTGGTGTTGGTGTTGCCTGTCCACACAAAGCCCCATCGGATGGAGCGGAAGGCACAGAATCATGATGTTTAGGGTGCATGCTAAGTCGTTGGTCCAATTTTACTCGTCCGTGGGCACAGAAGCACACCGTCAAGTACAGATGACACGACATGGGCTCGGGCCTAAAGATATTCCAGGATGTTACTTCATCCGAATGTATATGTCGAAAAAGTTGACCACTCGGATGACATTTGGAGAAAATATGGCATATTTGGGTTCGCTAATAGGCAGATTGGGATCTCGGCAAGTGCGCCACAATTAGTTCCATTGATATTTAGTGGGAGTGTTTAGTGGGAGTGCGCTCAACGCTTATCATGTAGACCCCAATTACATCCGCTTGCCTGGGACCAGGACAATGGATGCGAAAGGCAAAGCATGTGTTTTTACATGGGAATATGTTAGAACCTTGGACTACATGACATTTTCGCGACTGGCCCCCACGCTTGCGAATATCGAATATTGATCTCGCTAAAACTGGCGTTCTCAAAACAACATGGGGAAGGCGGGGGAACACCTGCCGACTGGGTTCTAGATAGATTATACAAATACTCCACCTTGCTTCGTGCCGGTGAAAGTCTTGAGTATGTAGAGATTGTCCACATGCTTCCCCGGGGGAATAGGTCCGGGTCAAACAAGGATGATAATAGTTGTTCTCTATCTTCCCTATCTGGCACCTCTCATAAATGATTGGGTGGGTCGCATGTGACAAGAAGAACGCCTTAGTGAAGATTGTGTGAGTAGGAGTAGATACAGTAAGGTGTCCAGTGATGCACGGTGATCGTCACTTATTACGTGAAACTCGGCATCGACCTCAAGAACCGTGGCGCTTGGCATCGCCTTTGTAATTGTAGCAATCTTTCTGGGGTCAATTCTACAAGAGTGATTAAACAGAGACGCTATCAACCCAAAGCCAACCCCTGTTCTCGGAGAAGAGGCACGAAGACAAGCCGTCGAATCAGTGCTTTCACTAGGAGGTGTGGCGAGCGAGGAACCAAGCTCGCTGGATATGATACTGCACTAAATTTAGTGGTTCCACACATCAGAAGGATGAACGTGAACGCTGAGCTGACGACCGGGCCGCAGAGGTACACTAACAGGCCAATCACTTTTGTCGTCTCTATCTCAAGAGCGGAGGGCCGTCTCCAGCTCGCTGCGTATAGTCTCCAACATATCTATACTTGAAGCCTTACAACATGTTGGCCAGATTCCAACCGGCCACACTATGAAATCTGAGAAGATTACATCTTCATGAATCCGGATAAACGCGTGGTCAGTTGATAGTTGAGTATGTTTCTCAAGATCGTGGACATACGATAGCCTGATCAAATATAACTATAGGCTTCTGGCAATCTCAATTGAGTTGCAAATAGTGCCGACTCATAAACGGCATTTCCCCAGTCGGCACCGACTATTTATTGCATCAAGTTCCGTCGGTTTCCTTAGCCGTGGCAGCAGAGGGGCGCGAGGTTATTCCTCCGAATCAGAACTTGTAAATTCGAAGCAGCCACTTACTAGGCAATGCTATGATCACCTGAGTTTAAGTATCTACTAAGTCACTAAATTCTTCATTGCACGGATCAGGCCTCAGGCATCTGGGATTGCTTCGGGGTGATCGGAATCCAAGCCTCTGTGATGCTGACATGGAGGTCGTGCTATAAGCACCAGGAGGCTTTTATCCGTCACCGGGCCGGATCGTGTCGAGGCTTCACAAGGTCTGGACTCCGACGAAGATTCGATACGGGGCTATCCATTAGTTTCCATGCATGTATATTCGGGGGCTGGGTTCAACAGAAGCCTTGATATAAATCAACAATGGGTGCTGTCGCTCCGAATGGTTGATTTTTTGCAGGAATATGGATGATCGCCCCGCGACGTTGCGCGAGCCGGAGGGTCACGTGACATTTTTGAGGGATTTCACCGACAGCTTCAATTTGTACTCCCAACGTCCTTCAAGCTATTCTACGTTCTCAGTGACCTAGACCGGGGTATAGACCAGCGTTGCTGGTATGGCGAAGCAGCCATCAAGTTTCTTTGCAACTACTGCCGTCGTATGTGTTGCCTTTATTTCACCTGGCTGGTTTGTCATTCCCTCACCCTATTTTCCTAACGATGCGGGTCTATGCTACAGGATCATGCTGTCGCAGGTCTTGGTGCCGGTGTTGTAACGACGCTATGCCTGAATCCTTTGGACCTGATCAAAGTCAAGTTTCAAGTCGATACAGGTGCCCCAACGGGCGGCGTTGGGAAGCAAATCTTCCATGCTCTTCGGGATATCCAACAAAGTCAGGGATGGAAAGGGTTGTATCGTGGTATATCGCCGAATATCGCAGGAAACGCGTCGAGTTGGGGCCTATACTTTCTCTTGTGCGTGTTCAGTTGCATTCAGCGGTCGTCCAATGATGTAATTGATTTCTCTGTGACATCAGTTATAACATGCTGAAGAAACAAGCTGCTGGAGGAGATATCAACCAACCTCTTTCTGCCGCTCAATATTTAATATGCTCTGCTGAAGCAAGTCGGTATCCCTTTCCCTTTGTCCTTATTAGAATACTGAATACTTCACCCAGGCGCTGTCACGGCTGTCATCACGAATCCATTATGGCTTGTGAGGGTCCGAATGTTTGCTACAACGAAAGATTCGCCTCATGCTTACCGTGGTCTATGGGGTACGTTAATGCGGAACGTCTTGATTAGGAGTTGTACTCAGATTCTTTTAGACGGATTGACATCCATCGCCAAAACGGATGGTGTTGCTGGTCTTTTTCGGGGTACTACATTAGCCCTTGTGGGCGTGTCCAATGGGGCAATACAATTCATGGCGTACGAGAAGATGAAAGCATGGGGCTTTGACCAGAAGCGGAAACGTGTTGAACGGGCCGGAAAGACCTATAATCAAGAGTTGGATAAACTGGTAAGTTAGTCCTGATACTGCAAGTACAAACATTATGTTAATCTCTATTCAGTCTAATCTGGCATACTCGACGATGTCAATATCAAGTAAATTTATCGCTTCAGCGGCGACATACCCCTACCAAGTCGTTCGTTCCCGTATACAGGCAAGTTGGGCGGCACTATATATTCAACCCATTCTAAAACTTCATTCAGAATAATGCTCAACAAGAACTATTCCCTGATATTTCTACCACCATCATGCGGACATGGAAGCAAGAAGGACTAAGAGGTTTTTACCGTGGCCTCGGTACCAGTCTCATCCGTGTACTGCCAGGAAACTGCATAACGTTCGTCGTTTACGAGAACCTAGCTTGGCTTCTCAGGACATCTGCTGCGAGAAGGGATGCCAGATGAACCCTAGAGCTTCCAACCCTAATGACCAGCAAGATCGTTAACAACCCCCATCGTTCGGACCGCTGCACTCCAGCATTTTTGGTTCCCGCGAACCCCCTAGAAAGTTTAACCCCTTCCTCCCATCCCTCAAGCAACGGCGATTGCCGACCATCCGTTCTCGGTTCCAGTTACTACGCCCGTTCCAACGCGCCGAAATTACTCTGGCAGACAATGTCCTAATACTCTATTCGGTTCCTCTGCATCACTTAATATACGCCTCCCCACACACAAGATAACAACAGCACTACTTCATATAGCTACATCTGCCTCATTGGGACAAACAGTTCAAGGCATCATATAGATCTCACTTCCTGTAGACTACAATACGCACACGTCGCGGCCGATCGGTGTTGATCGGTTAGCCATGATGCTGGGCGGCTCGCCATCCCCCTTGTTCATAGGATGCGCCCAGTTGCTACCAGAATCATAGAACGAGTCGCTTCTCATGGTCTAGCGAATTTAGGTGGTGGTGGTGGTATTTCCGTTATTGCCCCGGACCACGACTTGGGACTGGTTGAGGACCCCAGATCCTTACTTCTATCCTTCCACTTTACCAAGTTCTCAGCTGGGTAGCGTTCGCAAGTGAAACTTCTATGGTCCTTTCCAACCGTAAATCTAATGAATGAAGTCAGGGTCCTTACCCCCGTTGAGCTCCCAAGTTGCAGACAGCGCAAGCTGAAGGGATTGGGTTCCGACCAGGTTTTACCGGAGTATAACAAATGCCCCACCACGTGTAGTACGAAGTACGATCAGGATGGAATGTATGGCGCTTTACGTTGCTCAGAAATGAGCGTGATGATTGATTGGTCACAAGTAAAACCACATTTTAAATTTCCCGATCCCGTGGACGCCATTATTGTTTATCCCCAATAAAGGCCCCTGGGGGCGCGGCCTGCCAGTCGCAGCGTCCATAGACGACATAAGTGCAACCAAACGACAAACGAAGAAGTTGCCTGGTGTATCTCCGGAACACCGACGCAGCAAATCCCTCAAGGTCATTGTGGCTTAATGATTGCCGTAGAATTCCCCATACGGATGACCATAGGATTTGGCTCCAAACATGCGCCGTGCATGTCGACACGGAGTGCTGCGGTGTAGGGCATAGTCTAGGTTTTGTGGTAAGATCCTCCCAGGCCTATTAGGTCAATTGTGAAGCGGGTGTGGAGCTGCTAGGATATCGTAGTCACAGGTATACGAGATTTCCAGAAGGCGTTCCTTTAGTCACAAGGGTATCACAAGGGTAGCAAATAAGTAATGGTGCTTGAAGGCCAGGAGGATGGTAAACGTTGGGCATGGACCAGGCTAGGGAAGGCCGTCTGAGGTACAAGAGCGGGTGTACTCAAGCATGCAATGGCTCCTCAGTAACGTGTCGCCTGGACATATCCCAGTCAGGACTGTTGCGGGATGAAAAACACTACTACTTGTGGAGGTGTCATGATGGTTGTGCGCTGCCCGACTCGGTGTAGGTGTATACCGGAATAGAAAGCCTTTGTCAGGTTCATATTAACTGGAAAAATTGGACTGGAAGGTCTTGGCCGTTGTTCCAGTGTGCAAGCCTCGTGAATTGGAGGTCCGGTCCGAAGGGTAGATGCTTGCATTCGTGGACTAAAAGCCGTTGGACCCCTTGGCGTGTACAGTCAGTTAGTCTTCCGTAGTCAGCCCCCGTGTGTCTTTTGATGGAGACATAGCAGGATGCAGGTGGGGTGTTTCGGCATACGAAACTGCCATTGCCCCCGTACACCTCATCCCTGCTTCCCTGTGTTTCTTCGCTCTCGTCACAGCCCGTCCGGTACGGTCTTGAGACTAACTGGTGGGGCAACGAGTGAATCAGGCTGTCATTCATGAAGAAACAGGGTGGGGATTGCGACGTGCTATGCCAAAGTCTAAGGGAAAAGGTGACCATGGGGGTGCATGAAGTTGTGTGCTACTAAGACCTGACTACACTAGTGTTTCTCGGCGACGGGTGTCTGGTGGGAATTTATACTCTTGCTTTTTTATTAGCGTAGCGTAATAATCTTGTTGGATACCATAGCGTTCATAAACTAGTTATTTGCGTAGAAAGTGTGCTTTGGAATAGTCCTGAATTCCAACCTAGTGCCATTATTACGGAGCCCTCGGTGTCGCGTCCACTGCGTTTCATTCCCTACCCGATTCACAAAGGTCGAATACTTGCAATTCTGTTGTTCTCGAGAGCCATTGCACGGTTTCCGGACTTGCAGCACGATGGTCTGTATTGAAGTGGGTCAGCCAAATCAATGCAAGAAACCCGTAAAGAGCGTGCAGCTGTCAACCTGTGCCTGGCGCAGGCCGCCGCCCAATTATTCCACGCATACAAGTCAAAGATACATTATCCTTATTCGTGCATGAAGGTTCTCAAACGCACAGTAGGTCAAAAGAACCAGCGCGTAGCCTCATCAACGATCTTGGTTGTCTGACATGTGATAACAGCCATTCCTTGTAGAATACACAATGTCTTACAGCTGGTCCTAGACATTGGGAAGACCCCTATTGTCTTGCTGACACGGCTTGTTTGGGGTTGGATAGTCATGGCGAACTCATCAACGATTAAAATGTTGAAATACAGTTACCAACTCGGGCAATCCAAGAAATGCCGAGTTTTCCTTACCTGTTAAATAGGCTAGAATACCCCATGTATTCTCCGCTGCTTTACCTCCCTATCATTCATTTTCGTCCTCTCACATAAAATTTCTTTTTAACTCCCACATCCTCGGCCGGTTAAACTCAGAGCCTAAGTCCAGGTTGTGCCTTTGATTATGGATGCCATTAACCTACCCCAACTGACCAATGAGGATCATGCCGAACTTCTGCCCCGCCGTCAAATCCGCCAACGGCTAGCAATGCTAACTTGGATGCAGTGTCACAGATCCAACCCAACGATGTAGCACCAGCGTGGTTTCGGGGGCCAATGGAAGCGCTAGAGAAAACCTTGCAGAGAGTTGCGCGGCTGACTGCCATTGTAAGCTCCAAACTGCTCCCTTGTCTACATTCAATGGCTTCATACTTGCGTTAGTTATACAATGAATCTTGTACGAATGGCGATTGCGCAGGATTCGAGGTGGTTTTATTCCCAAATGGAGAGGATCCTACCCTGGCTCCTGTAAGTTGCATTGGCTTACCTTTCTTTCCGAGTTCGACAACAAATTTTAGCACGATCTTCCTCCCCTTACTTCCAAAGAGGCTATAAGAAACCTCACAGAGATGCAGAAGCGAGCATACTATCAAGGCTATTATCCAGGAGGGTATGATCAAAATGAAGAGCGCACTGCAAGAATCTGTGAGGCTATTGGTATCAGATTATAGCTCCTTGAATTATCCCTTTTTTCCATCAAGTTTGTTGTCTATGTATCTAGGATACATGATTTAGTATCACAACGGGGTTCAGACTCGAGCAACTTTGGAGAAGGTCGAGTGTGCATTCCGTCGGAGATGGAAGGCATTTACCCTTCGTCTCGAGGGTCTCTACGAGCTCGACCGGTCAAGTCTTCACCCCCAAGCATCATATGGCACAGGATTTGGTCGCTCGTCAAAGGAAATGTATGCAGAAAACCTGTCAAAATGGGAGAAAAACGTGAATGGGGTTAAGCGCCGAGGAATATGGGCCGTTGATTTGGCGTTAACACAGAAAAGGGTTGTAGTGTGGTGCGGATCGGCGGGGAAAGTCTTCGATGCATCTTGGAGTCCAATATTTGGGTTAGGTTTTGTGTGATAAGTGATATAAAGTTGAATTTTGTTAGGGTTGGGTTGTGGTAAGGAAAGGATGGAGAACAGGTGGTGGAGAGTTGATTCTGCCAGGTTCTGGGGAATTTACCATTATTCCGGTTCGCCGGCTTTGAGATTTGGAAGCAGGAAAGTGTGGATGGTGAGGACCAAAAAGGAGCGGTGTGAGTTAGATGGCGCATGAAATTTCTGGTTGATAGTTGAGTCCTCCGCGCGAAAGGAAAGTAAAGGGTCCTGGTCGTGTACGAACACCTGGTCGCCAAGTGGGTGTCCTTTTTGGGAGCTCCGCAGAACCAACAAGAGGTTGTCTCCGGTACACTCGATCGCAGCGTTCTGTCGTACAACGTGCGGTATGCCCGTGCGTTTCGAAAGAGATGGGCCTTTGAGAACATCGGAGTGTGGCTCTCTGATTGAAAATTGTTTGGGATGTACCTGAACCTCTTGCAAAATATACAGTACGTTGTTTCCTGCTAGGATTATACAGTCAAATTTAAACGCTAACTATGAACACAATCAGTCACACCGTGATAAGAATGCAGAGATCATGGGCGTAAGCACATATTCCCGAGCTGCTTAACGCTTGCTGCGGACCGAGCGCCCTCCACCTGGTTTCCTGGTCAGGATGGAGACACACTTGCTACTAGTAAGAACAACCAGTAGATGCAGGCGAAATATTTCAGGAAACGTGTCCCCAGCCAGCCGTCCGAAATACTACTCAGCTAATGGACATTGAGGCTTCCGGGGTTCCTGAAAGCCTGATATATGATATTTGAATTTGCCAATTTTGAGTCCGATGCTCAGACCTAGATACAAAGTCACTCAGTCGGTGAGGCACGGGCAAGTCGATGTTCATGTTCAAGAGTACAATCTGAGGTGCCTTCTATACGTGAATCGAATCAAGTTCTAGCTCTCGAGTAGGGTTCACTGACGCTGCCGGAACGGTTGTTTGTTTGCATCCACTGAACCTAACAACACCAAGAATTCATGCTTCCCCGAGTGTGTCCTTCCGAACTCCGGGCGATACGTCCTACTATAGGTCAACGTGTATGCTAGATTACTGAGGGTGTGTATGCGAAGTTTCTTTCCGGTCCGGGAATCCAGAGACAGCTAATCCAACGCACATGTTTAGGATGAGTACCTTCTCAGCCTTCCGCTCAGCCGCGGTTGAAGTTCTCCACCTGAACACAAGACTATCACTCTTCCGTTCTAGCTTGTGTCCAGCCGCAATCCCTGGAACCTACCCATCTCTTCGCGCGCCTCAGCGTTCTTTCCATGCCTCTCATTCACACCGAGCATGGGTCAAGAACAGCCAAACTTCCAAACCCAAGGAATCAGCAGAGGCACGTAAAGCCAGGGAGGCGAAACTCAAAGAAATAGGTCTCCGGGACAATGACATCCCCTACTACAAGGTCCAAGTTAGCTCTCCGCAAGGTCTTGGCCCATTGCGCACCCTGCGCGATGTTCTCGCCGAGGTCGAGCAGCTCGACTCTCAGGACAAGAAAGACCCTCAAGATAAAGGCAGAAAACGATACCATGCGCAACTTATTGCTAATGACCCCATTCCCATCGTCAAAATTATCGACTTTAAGGAGCAGTTCAAAAAACAGAAAGTAGCTCGCGAGAAGGCGAAGGATAGTGCAGCACAGAAGATTCGGAAGGAGGTGCAGTTGACTTGGAGCTCTTCCGAGGCGGATGTAGAGACTAAGTTGGAGAAGATGAAGGAGGAATTGGAGAAGGGGTATAAGGTTGATTTGGTCATTATGCCGAAGAAGGGCGTACGCACGCCGGGACTTGACGATATGAAGACACGGGCGCAGGAGATCACAACCAATTTTTCCGAAATTTCGAAGGAATGGAAGGAAACAGATTTTGCGAAGGGTAATGCGATTATTTATCTACAAGGCATTGCAACTCCATCGACACAGACGAAAGAGGCGAAGGAGACGGGGGATGTACCTAAGAAGGTACTCCTGAAACAGCAGAGGAAACAGAAAGAGGAGGAAAGAGTGAGGAAGAAGCGTGAGCAGGAAGAGGCGTTGGGGGGAATATTCCCGGACTTCAATGTTTCCTTATGACTGTCGTAGATGACTATATCTATATTATTGTAGTGAATGATTTAATTATTTACATGCCCCTACGCAACTTGTGGATCCGCGTACGACGGTTTCGACGTATAATTGTAAGTGATTTTGTGTTGCAGACAGGAAGAGTATAAGGGCCACCACTCCTCCTGGCCTTGGAGAACGCAAAAGGCCGTCTCTCAAACTCCGGAAGATCATCACCGCTCTTCAAGATGCCCACTCTCTTGCCAACCAAGAGATGTTGGAACCCAACCGGGATTGGGTACCCATATGCTTCCATATCAGCTAAAACCTCCTCCAACAAAGGCAGCAAACCTCGGTCATCTATAAAGCCGCTCTTTGCGTACTGCTGACGAACGTGTTCGAGGTGATTCGATGCTTCAGCCACAGACGTTCTTCGTGTAGGTAGGTACTCGGCCAGGACCTTCAGCAGAGCATTATAGAACCTAGAATCAAGTTTGCCTCCCTCCGGAATGTTATGTCTGATATCTGCTTTGACCATTTCGTACAAGGTCGCCGTCTTGCGCAAGAGGTAGCTGAAGATGCGTGTCCCTGTCTTTCTATGGCATTGGTTAAACTCCTTCTTGTACGCCTGAAGCATAGTCGTGTAGATTGGGACTGAGATACTCCATGGCTTGGCTTTTCCTGCCACTGCGGGATCGTGACTGGCTTTGGCAGCGTGGGCTATCAGATTGAATAGCCGGTGGGACTTCTTCGTCACTCCGTGCTGAACGATGGCATGAAGGAATGTGCCGAGAACATGGGGACCAAAGGCAACGGCACGGGCAAGGGACTTAAGCCATTTCTGTTGCCTGGCGAGGGCCTCGGGATCGGGGAGGTCGTGATAGCGCTTGGATTCGAAGATGGGGAATAGCTGGTACATGAATCGAACGACGAGGCGTGATTGACCGCATGATATAAGAGACGATAAGTGCGTCGCAAGGGTGTAATTGTTCTTCAGAACCTGATGGAAGGCGGGTGCTGAAGGCAATGGGAGATTTTGTCGACCCGCAAGTTTTAGTCTCCCAGGAAGCCGCGAAATATTTGGTCGGCATTCGTCGATCTTTTTCCAAACATCCGGAGCGGCATGTTGCCCAAAAGTCTGAAGTGGCTTACTGATGATGTCCCTGCGTTTGTATAGAGCTGCTGAACGAAAGAGGATGTTGAAGGTATCCTGGTTGGCAGGTAGCGGAGGATCGCGTTTCACCGTCAAGTGTTCATAGACCTGCTTAGCAAGTTTAGGAGAGAAGCGACTTTGGAGTGCATAATGCATCAAGGTGTTGTATGAATGGTGATCAAGGGGAGGCTGCATGCGCTGAATAGGATCTATGAGTTTGAACCGGATCGAAGCGGGCCTATTGAGGCGTTTTCCGACAACCGCATGTCTGGATGGGGACTTCGTGGGAAGGGAGGCCGTCAGGCGGATGAGGATTTTATGAAAGTAGCGATATGCCGGCGTATGGGTTGTTTTGTCATGGCTGGTCACCCATACCCAATTCCCCGTCATAGGACATTGAGCCAATGTTTTTATAATGCCACTGAGCTGCGGGAACGGTAGCTGGCGCTCATCAACCAACGATGCCAGGATAGCTAGAGATTGTAGTGCTTCCTGGAACTCAGGCGTATCGCCGTCGTCTGGGGTAGCACGGGCGAGCCTCTCCTGAATATGCACCGTAATCGCCTTCAGCATACCTGGAGTGGGTTGCAAGGTATTCGTGAGCAAACTGTAGCGATAGGCCCTGTCAAATTCCTCTGAAGGTAGTTGGTCCTGGGGCGCCTCCGGTGGGGTGGTCATCCTAGTCAAGGTCTGCGACCTAGCCTCCCAATCCTTGACCAGGGCGCCAAAGAGTAGAGAAGCGACAATGATTTCGCCGTTGATGAGGCACAGAGTAATCAGGGTATTAAACATGGCACCTGTCCGCCGACTTCCGCTTTCCCTCGCAGCATGTAAAAGCTCCAGAGCGAACGCAGTGTTAGGGTCGGAGGTCATGGAAGATTTCAAAGTGAGGATTTTTGAAGTTCCAAGAAGACTTTCGATATGGTGTTTTAGGCGAGCGTCACTGGCATTACTGGAAGCGTTCTTTACTGTTGCAGCTTTTGTAAGCCCATTGAGAATGGCGGTAAGCGTTTTCCCATTGACTCGAATACCGGTGTTCATCATGGTGGTTGCTAGTTCTGAGGCTTGCTGTGGCATGCCAATTCGCACCAGTCCATGAAGGAGTGCGTGTGCGGGTAGCCGCGGGGAAACTCCAGGAGGACACCTAATATTCGAGTGTTTGATCGTGGCCCAGGATTTGGCCTGCCGATGGCTCTCGGGAAGAGCAGCGTAACGAATGGAGTTGACGATTAGAAAAGCATCCTCAAGTGCATGGTCTCTGAGAGAGATGTGGACAGCTTTGGTAGCGGAAAGGGCGAGACGCGAAAGGGCGAGAGGTGCAGAGGCAGGCGTTGGTTTCGGGGTCGATGGTGGTGGTAGTGAGTTTGATCGAAAAGAAAGAGGCGGTTGGCAAGAAGGTGGAGGGGGTGTTGCGAGGCTCAGGTTCCGGGAGATGTTTCGATTAAAACTTGAGCGTAGCAGAGAACTAGGGTGCAGGAAAGCAAATCCTGGTGTTAGTCTTGGAGTGGCGAAACAATTCGCGACGCGACAGAGGCCGCTGGAAGAATCCCTGGCAAGCTTATGCCAGATGCATTGCATGTGAATCGCATAACTAAAGGAAAGTTAGTAAAACATGTAAAACCACAATCACTAGCACTCACCAATGCGGAGATGAGGTAGGGTGAATGCAATGTCTACCCGGAATTTACCTCAAGCTTGCATTTCTACATTTGGACAGTCACGTGGCACACGGGTTCAATTTCACACAAACTCAGCTTGGATTCGAGGCGCTCTTGACCTGTGCTTGCGACGGTCATCGTCAGGACTCAGCGCCAACGAAGAAATTTGCCCTTACCTATTTTCTGTAAAAGTCAGATTGCCCAAATATGAGTTACCGACACGGGGGATATCGTAGGCGCTACAGAGGTGCGAGCAAATGCAACTATGTCATTTGACCTTCAGCCAATAACCGAAAACCTCGTCCTATGCAGATGACTATGATGACCGCCGACGTGAAGTTATTGAAACTCCTGAAGACAGACTAAAGACTACAATCATCAAGTTTGGTGAAGTGGTGCGGAGGTTCCTAATGTTCGGCGAACCGATGTATCTGACCTTTGGCGCAGGATGCACTTGAAGAGTTACCTGGCCTCGACAAGCAAATTCGCAACCACCAACCGTTGAACATCCCAAACGTCTCGGAGGCATTTAGGATAAGGTCAGCTCGTTCAATATTGTTAAAGCTCAGGTTCTGACGACAAAGTAGTGTGACTGAACAACCATATAAAATTCCGTTTTATGCTGCCCTCCTACGCAGTCTGTACAATGCATCGGATTTGGCAGAGGGAGAAACGGAAGCACCCGTCTTGGGACGTCTAATATTGGAAGATTTTTGGAAGGGATTTCAAGGATACTTGGACAAAGTGGCATGGCGAGAGACACGCTTATGTGTGAGTAAAGTATTGTTATTCCATCACTACTCGGGTTGAGTTTTGCACAGATACAATTCTTCGCGCATCTGACAAATGCAGGACTTATATCTCCTGAATCAATGACCGCTCTCCTCCAGTCATTCGTCGCTGTGCTGGATGAATTTGGTGTCTCTCATGGTCGCGCCAAGAAGGCCGCCTTGTCTGCAGGCGAAGGTCTTATAATTGTGAGCGCACATTTCTCATTCCATTATCTCCTCCGTTAAATCTATAATTAGGCAGGTCCTGTACTCAAAGTCCACTCGCCATCAAGTGTGAACGAGATGATTGCTGCTATTCACACCTACAGTGAATCAACGATAAACGCAAAATGGCTTGTCGCTCTCAATAGCAAGGTTTCAAACGAGGTCAGCATTCCGGAGGGTGCAGATGAGGTTAGGCGTAACTGGTTTATTTTATGCATTGGTGGTTAATGAATTTGTTACAGGTGCTTGATAGCCTCCTGAACGCTCTGAATACCCTCAATGAGGGCGACTTCTCAGGGACAGCGGATTGCATTCCCCAACCCTACCTCAAGGGAGAGGGCGCCCAAACTGATCTACCCATATACGACCTACCATCTGTCTTAGTTCCGCCAGAGATAATTGAAGTAGAGGGAATCACGTCTGAGGCTGGAAGTGACGCCCAAATCAAGAAAGAAGAATGGCCAGAGTATTACTTCCGTGTCTTCACAACTGATGTGAGGAGTTTGCATTTCCCCTGTTTCTTACGCTCATCAATGCCAGGTATCACCGGACCCCAATACGCCCGCAGGTTATGTCATTCGCAGCACACTGATCGATACAATTGACATTTTCGAGATCAACCGCAAAGAATGTGCACGCCTGCTGTTGGAATATCCTAAATGGAACCTTCCCGGTACTTTCAAGCCCAAGCCAGGCTCAACAGTGGAGCATGAGCCTATTCCAGACAAAGACTGGCAGTTGGATAGCACCGTTCTCGAGGCAAGCCTTTTTCTCGTTTTTGTTTGTTCTGTTTTTATCTTAACCTGAGAGGCAGACTATTCTTGGAGTGTACTTGGTTTTGCCGGAGTCTTCTCAGAAGTCTATTTCTTATATCAGTCTTATGACGGAACTTTGCAAACTGTCACCCTCGACGGTCGGTCCTGCAGTGGGCAAATCTATTCGAAAATTGTACTCTGCTCTGTCAGAGTCTCTGGATGTCGAAGTTTCGCGCCGCTTTGCGGAATGGTTCGCTATTCATATGAGTAATTTTGGTTTTCAATGGGTGTGGAAGGAATGGTGAGTGATGATCGCATCCTTGTACAGCTCGCATGTTGACAGTCTCCCATAGGGTACCAGATCTATCACTCGCCGTTCAACACCCTAAACGTGCTTTCATTCGGCGCGTCGTGGAGTTTGAGATTCGGCTTGCTTATCACGAACGTATTTTTAAGACGCTGCCGGCACAAATGCAAGATCCAGAAGCATTTGTCATTCCCGACCAGTCGCCTTCCCCGGCATTCGACTACGAAGACCCATGTGAGTAAATCAGAACGTCCTCTTTTTCGCGCTATCCTAAACTAGTGCTGTCAGTACATCCCCATCATGAGGCTGCCCAATCCGTGCTCAACCTTTTCCGAGGGAGGGCCAATGCCGAGGACGTTATAGCCCATCTCGACACCCTCAAGAATCAACTCGAAGGCGCCGATGAGGGCCATGCCAACCTGGATAGCCTCGTCCGTTCCATCGCGGTCCAGTCCCTCCTCAATATTGGCTCTCGATCCATCTCACATCTTCTCAACGGCATCGAACGATACTTAGCTCTCCTTCGAAACCTCGCTAGTGGTGGAATTTCTAGTAGCGGTGGTTATGGAAACAATGAAGCCAAGGCGGATATTCTTACTGCTTCGGCCTCATTCTGGCGGCACAACAGGCAGATGGTCGGGATCGTCTTCGATAAACTCATGCAATATCAGATCGTCGATCCGACTGATGTTGTTAATTGGACCTTCCTCAACGGCTCTGTTGTCGGGCAATTGAAGGAGATTGAAAAGCCGCTGAACTTGAGTGCGTTTGAGTGGGATTTGCTTAAAGGCGCCTTAGATAAGGCGAACGGACGTGTGGTGATTGCGAGGAGAAAAATTGCCACACTTAGAAAAGAGGATGATGATGCCCGTGCCCGGGCTAAAGCGAGCCAAGGAATGGAAGTTGATGGAGAGACAAAACCAGGTGCGTATAATTAAATCTTGAGCTTGTCTCCAAACTTACCATCTCATTCATCCCATTCCTGGTGCTTTACCCTTTACCACTTGAAATTTCTCGGAATCGCCGCGACGCCACTACGGCCGCTGCCGTCACCGAAACAAATATCTCTTACGAAGATGAACAAGACAATGTTGAGAACCCCGCGCTCGAAACCGCGCTCAAGGCATCAGAATCACTCGTTCGCGAACAGAAAGCAGCCCTATCCCGCACCTTGGAAGGGTTCATTTCTTGTCTAGCACCTTCCACGGGCGATGCTAACCCAAGCCCTGGTTCACGAAATATGATCGGCGAAGAAGCTTGGAACAATCGAGACGCTTGGGGCCGCGATGAATGGAATGCTTGGGAGACTTGGGGTTGGTACCGTCAATTTGTCCGAGCGGTGAGTTTTTTGTTCTTCCCTGACCTTCTTTCTTGCCTCGAGTTTTTTTGTCTTTGAGGTTTCTTTTTTTGTCAATTTGATGACCTCGCTTATTTTCCCTCACGTGGTTTGTTATTGACGCCTTCTCATTGCCTTGCTTATTCTAGTACGCGCCATACCTGCGTATTTACACCAACACGCTTGAGACGGTGTCGTTCTCGAAGTTTGAGGGCGTCAATGATCCAGCCGCGGACCTTCTCAAGAAGCTATGGCATATTGCGACTGGGCAAGAATAGGTTAGCTGTAGAGTATCTTGTTTGTTCTATGAATAGTTTGAGCGGCCAATAATGTCAGTTGTCTTTTCGCTTGGTCCACTTAGGCCTACTTAAGCCGACTATACTGCGAGCAGGCGTATGTGCCTTGTCTATCAATAGAATTACACGATGTGCACATGGAGTATCAAACCCGGAGGGGATAACCTCGTTCCCAGGGTCCGCTGATTGTTTAGAATGCCACACCGTCACACGATGGCAGGATGTGGAGAGTCTAATCTGTCGCAATACTGCGCTCGAGTACTCGCTTTTCGAATGGATAACATGATGATCTTAGAGGTTGGTGTACATACAAATATATATGTACTCTATAGGGGCCTCTAGAGCGACGCATAAACTTTACAGCCTTCTCCGGGTCCACAGCCCGATGAGTTCGAAGAAAAATAGAGTTTCTTCCCAGGTGAATAAATGTCCCTGCGTGTAGCAGCCAAGGAAGTCTGGAGAAGGTCGTACATGACAGGAACTGGGAGAGGGGTGGGGGGCCAGAGAATCAGAAGATAGAATATGACGTTGACAGGAATGATGCAGGATGGACATATGATTGAGCATGAATAAATGCAGATGTAGATGGTGATTGGGATGGTAGTTCGATGTGAGAAAGCAGACAACAACTTGGAGTCAAGATGCGAATACGTGGCGAGAAACTGAGCAGAAGGAACCGTAGAAAACCCCCGAGTGAGAAGAATGGAGAATTGAGGCGTGTGGGTATGCGGAAAAATAGGGTGTGCGGAATGGGCGGCAAATCCACATGAGGGAACAGGGGAAACAGCCGTGGCCTATGATGGAATGTTCTGTGACAGCGAGGGTTGCTTGGCCTTGAATTTGAAACTCTGCGTAAGGCTCTTAGCTCTGGCGAGCCACTTGGCACCCGACGAGACGGGAAGACTACGCCTGGAAGATTTGTTATGGAGCTTGCACCCTGGGGCAGATACCGTCACCGTAGTGCCTAATTCGATGGCCTCGCCATCTGATACTTCTGTTGTAGATTCTTGCACCGAGACGCCGATGACAAGGTTTGCCTCTGTGAGGGGTGTGAGGATACTGGCGGATTTCGTTCGGCTAAGGCGGCGAGGGAGAATAGTGTTGACCGCTTTGCTAAGACCTTGTTTTCCAGCGATCTGGTGCATTTGTGTTACGTGTGTCTGGTCCTCTGTGTATGCACGATCGTTGGACAAATCGGATGCACCCGAAGCGAAAGAGGCATTGCTCATGTTCTTGATGGTAGTTAGAAATACTCTGATATGACGTTTCGCTTAGAATACGCACCGCGGCTTGTGCTTGGTAGAATGGCGATTGTGCTGCAATTGGCGTGAGCCCTGGAGAGTTTGGGCCCTGATATTGTGATTCAGGCAACTAGGTGGTATTCTAGTAAGTGGTTGGAATACAGACGACGTGTGACGCGACATACTTGGCCAAAGCGCGAAATGGATATGCTTCCGCGCCGACGGTCTCTGCGATTCGCTAATGTATTGGGCGTCTCCGAACGCGACACCGATCCGCTGAGCTCTGCGACACGCTCCTCTTCCTCGAGTTCGCGGGCGCGTCGTTCGCTAGCTTCCTCGATCTCCAAGAACATCTGGGAAATAGTAAGTAGGTGGGGCATGATTAAAAGGAGCCTGGTCACCTTTTCGAGTTTCTCGGGATAGCCAGACATCGTGCAAGTGTAAGGAAACTGGGATAGTGGAGGATATGGGGAGGGAAGGAAAGGGGGTGTGGGGGTGGGAGTATGAAAGCGGGTGAAATAAAAGGGTGGAAGAGAAAGCTAGGACCGGGTGAGGTTCATCTTTCCAAACTTTCGGCTGGATGAACTCCTACTTTTTGCGGATGTGGGCCCGGTCCCTGATATTTGATTACATAACCACCACGTGAAGATGGGCTGCCCGATCTCGCTCATTTCCATCGAACTTCTGTTTTTCTGGCATTCATGCGTTCGACACCACCTCAGGTAGAGCCTGTCCCAGGTCCATCTCGACTGACAAGTGACGATAAATTCCCAGAAGACATTGAATCAAACGATGGCGACAGCCAAGAGGATGAGGATGAACAAAACCATGATGCGGATGACCTAGGCAAGGGCATGAATCCTGAAGGCTTTTCTGGTCCATCCCAGAAAATTGTGAAGCCGTTGACTCCAGAAGCACTGGCGGCATTCAAAGCTGCACAGGATAAAGCTGGTATTATCTACATTTCTCGGATCCCACCTGGGATGCGGCCCGCCAAAGTCCGGCACCTGATGAGTGCGTACGGGGATGTCGGGAGGGTGTACTTGCAACAGGAGGGTAAGAATTTTCCGCTACATGGACCATCAGCTGTTTAATTCTAGAAAACAGATCCGAAAAGGGCATATCTGAGGAAGAAATATACATCAACCAAGAAACCCCACTTTATCGAAGGATGGATCGAGTTCAAAGACAAGAAGATTGCACGGAGTGTTGCAGAGATGCTGAACGCCCAGTCTATTGGTGGAAAAAAGGGGTCGCGGTGGCGAGACGACGTCTGGACGATGAAATACCTGCCCAAGTTCAGATGGAACATGTTGACTGAACAAGTTGGTGAGCCACAGCAAGGTTAATTGTACACGGAGTTCAGGGCTGATGGCAAATTCAAGCACACGAAGCACAATTGCACCAGGCGAAACTACGTGTTGAGCTGTCTCAATCGCGCGCTGAGCAACAGGAATACCTGCGGAATGTCGAACTCGCCAAGGTACTGGAGAAACGGGCAACAAAAAAGAAAGAAAAGGGTGAAGAATTCCAGCTCAAAGAGCGACTGCCTAAACGCCCCAGGGACGACGAGGACAATCCAAAATGGAAAAAGAGAAAGACTGCTGGAGGCGCAGAGAGTCCAGGGGGGCAGCTGGGCACTGTATTGGGGAGTGTCTTCTAGAAATAATGATATTTCATTTATTGAATTTCGAAAACTAATAACGCACGGGCCGTGGGAAAACAATCGGAGTTTGAACTGGGAATTGAATGTGAGAATTGGCATTCGTATGGTCTTCATCACGACCACCGTTGAGCGTGTCGAGAACAAAGCTGAGCTCAGGGCAAATTGCCAACGTTTAGGCTTTGTGTCGTGATCCCAAGAGGTCTGTGCTTCACTATGCTCGACCTCTCCCTCTCGCAGGCTCTGATCTGCTCTCTTGTGTTCGCTTCTCTTTCTTCCTCAGTTCTTGACCTCTAAAGATGTCCTGGTCTTCTTCGTACCCTCCTCCGCCCCGACGTTCTCGTTCTCGCTCTCCACGCGGCTCTTACCCACCAAGGTCATCATACCCAGACTCGAACTACCCAGGTGACACCTACCGGTCGGACTGGGACAGTTTCGACCGCGACCGGTGGTCATCGTATGACCGTGACAGAGGTCCATATGACTACGGCAGAAGGCGTAGTAGGAGTCCTCCTTCGGACGAGAGTAAGTCTTGAAGTGTTTTAAATGTTCCTGTATCGCTAATGACGTGCTCCGTCTCCACAGGTAGAAAACGTCGGCGATCAGTTTCTCCTTATGAGCGGGATAGGGAGCGATACGATCCACGTCCGCGTTACAACGATGACTACGGTTTGCTTTTTTATCCTTTCTCGTGTATTGTCCGGTTAGCTTATGCTAGTTCTGTAAATAGATGCCCACTCACGCGGCTATGGGTATTCTTCACCCCCTCGCCGAGGCCCACCTGGGCCTTATCCACCCTCTCGACGCGCACCCCCCGATCCACATACATTCGATTTCCCTGCAACCCTGAAACAATATGCGGAATGGTTCCGTTACTTCTATCCTCAGCAAGCTATTGAGGAGGACAATGCTGACAAAGCCGCCGAACAAGAGGCTGGCGACGGTTCGAAACCTCGCAATGGCATCCGGAGTAGATGGGAGAAGTACAAAAAGGAGTTTGCTGCTAACCAGGTCAGCATCCCCTTCTGTTTTACCCCTTTTCCACCTCGCCTACAGTGTTGCGAATCTGTTATTTCGCTATATCCCTGCTGGAACATCATGACTGAAATTTCTCTATTGTTGTATCGTAGCTTCAAACGATGTTTGACCACCATAGGAAGTCCCCATGGTTTGCAGAAAAGTATGACCCAGAATACCAAAATCTGCGCTTCAGGGTGCGGAAGGAGGGTTGGAAAGCTCGTATTAATACTTTTCTTGATGATCTCGAGTCTGGGAAGTTCGACCCAGATTTGAATGAAACTGAGCCAGAGCCACCCTCACCTGCTGCGAAGGAGACTTCACCTAATAACGAAAATACGACCGAGATTAATGGCACAATTGCTGAGGAGAGCAAGCCATCTGGCGGTGATGATGAAATGCAATTCACTGTTGAGGCGGATGAAGAGGCGGTCGATCCTGATGTTAGCAGAGTGGAAGCCAATGGCAAGCACCCATCAGACGCCAAGCGTACAAACCGCGGCGAGGAAATTTCTGTACCACCTGAGGGCAACCAAGTTATGATTCGCACCATTCCTCCTGACATTGGACGCGTCAAACTGGAAGAGGTTCGATTTCCTTCTGTGATTTTCTGCATAAACTGAGCTATTTGTCATTAGGCTTGTACGAAGGTTCCGGGCTTTGTATACCTTGCCCTCGGTGATCCTCTACAAAAGCGTAATTTCTATCGAGCAGGATGGATTCGCTTTCAGGATGACGCAGACATGACTTTCGCCATCACAGAACTAAGTGAGAAGAAGGTGTGCTGTTACATCCTAATTGTTTCTCGAAGCGTTCTTACGCATTTTTCTTCAGATTGAGGGCTTCAAACTTCACGTGTCCCATGTTGTCAGGCCATTTACTAATCGCATACGCTTTACACCTGACGTGGCAAGCCGACCTGAGCGTTTAGAGAAGGATTTGGTTAACGCCAAAGTTCTAGTTACCCAGCTAGAAGAGGAGGCTACCAAGTTCCGTTCAACGAAGGCTTCCGAACTTAAGTTGAAACCCAAATCAAATGGCGAGGCGAAACCGGAAGAAGACGCCCCCATGGCTGCCCCTGAAGAAATTGAGGAAGAACCGGACCCAGAACCCAGGGAACGCGGGGGTGACGCTGTTGAAAGAAGGGTTGAGAAGATTATGGCAGACCTCAGAGAGCAGGGGTTGGTGGATGTTAATAATGAGAAGGAGTATGAGGAGAAGAAGGTATGTTGTCACATCGTCGAATACTTTTCCCTGGCTGATCTAGTGTAACAGACGGTGGTGTCGCTGGATCTGTATCTTGCGTACCTTCGGGCAGCATTCCACACTTGCTACTATTGCGCTGTAGTAACCGATCATCTTGAGGAATTGCAGCGGAAGTGTATCAAACACGAGCGAAAGCCTTTGGCCACAATATCGTCTGTGTCTGTTGACATTGAGAGTGCTGAGAAGGACAAGAAGGTTGATGACATAGAAAAGGATGCTGCCGAACAAGAGAAAGAGAGTAAGGAGAAGGATAACAAGGAGAAGAAAGACGATAAACGAAATGGTAGCATTCAGGTTTCATGTGATGCCTTCCGGTATTGACTCCGAATTGTTGTAGATGGACGGTGGCTAGAGTGGCTAGATTCGAAGATTGCACTGCTCATCAACCGAGATGGTGTGGATCCTCGTGAATACGGCGGCAAGTCCTATGAGGAGTTCGTAACCTATTCTCGTAATATTGAGCTAGGACTGACGAATGCATTACAGGGAGCTCTCCAAGGCGGCAGAGCCTCATATCAAGCAGGAGGATGAAGGCAAGTTCAGATGTAAGACGTGCCAGAAGCTTTTCAGAGCAACTTCATTCGTGGAGAAACATATTGCCAACAAACATCCAGAATTGGTAAAACACCTTGATGACGTGCGTGTTTTGCTTCAGGATTATAATATCTTTGCTGATGCACAAGGCAGTTACCATACTTCAACAACTTCGTCCTCGATCCTCACCGCATCCAACCCTTTACCCACCCACCCCCAACAGTCGGAAACGCCAGCCAAGCACCTCCACCCCAAGCTTATGGAATCCAAGGGCCTGCCTACCATGGAGAGTACGGCCGGGTGGCTGGACACTACCCATATCCCCCAGGAGCTTACCCACCACCACCACCACCATACAGCGGATACTGGGACCCCTACGCATACCCTGGCCCGTATGGACCTCCGGGCCCCTATCCCCCGCCCCCCATGCCCCCACGCCGTGATGAGGGTGCTAACACTGCCAGGCGCCTAAGCGAGCGCATTAGCGGTTTCGCTACAGAAACAACAGTACCCGCAGGAGCTGGACTCCCTCCCAAACCCGCTCCTGCGGTATTTGATTCTGTGCTGACTAGTGGGAGCGTACCAGTACGAAGAAATTCAAGGAACAATGGCAGCCAAGCGGGTGGGCTGCCACCCCCTCCTCCCCCTGATGCCAAGGAAGATCCTCGTGCTGCCGCCGGGAAGAGGGTTAGCTATCACGATATGGATCTTGTTGCCGAGGTATGTAAAGCGTTTTCCCCGAAGAGACTGTTACTGAGTGACTTGATCCTATATAATAGGGGGATGTTGAGTTATTCTACTAATGCTACTATAGTTGACCAATTGTGGAGTCATCTTTTGGTGGGGTTTATGGCATATTGATGTTCTGCACCTGTTCTATGTTTTAGTTTACACACGAAAACTCGTTTTTTCTATTAGAGATGTGTCATTGTTATTTGGACTGCTGCGTGTGATGCATAACTGCGACGCAGGGTGATAATTTGAACAACTGTGACTTGTGGAGACGGATTTTTGAAAGTGAAAGATTCCGTAGACGTATTTGGTCACGTTTGAAATACAGCGTCTTGCCTCAGCACCTCCATCTCTTATACATACACCCCTCAATTCTACTCTCCTCCCACAACTTCCTCTCGTCTCCCATCTTGACAGAACATCGGTATGTTCTTATTTGTCCGGCCCTCAGTGCCACTCACAGGTCCTCTAGTTCTGTCTTGAAAGGCGCTTCTGAACACAATGAGCGTCTCCGGATGGCCAAGAGTACGACTTCCGGTACTCGGCGATGGAAATACCTCAGGAGACAATGTCATTGTTGAAGTGCCCCCAGCTCGGCGGAACAACACGTTCAGTATCTCGTACGCTGATCAACGACCAGGCAGTAGCGCCAGGACGCCCGGTTCCGTCATCGCTCCACAAAGACCAATACTCGAATCTTCAGAAGGAGAGGGCGATGCCCAGGGCTCAGAAGGGGAATCAGACGACGACAATGCAGATCGGACCAGGGCCGCTGTTACCAGTACCTCAACAAGCAGACTGAGACCGGCAGCCGGTGCAAGTTCCACTTCTCACCCATTCCAGCATACGCCTCACTTCTCGCGCACCATGTCGATGCCCCTTCCCTCACGGCTCAGTCACCTTAGGCACCCTCATAGACCGAAGCTGCGCCCCGCTCAGTCAAGTCCTATCACATCCGCTGATCCCCTGTCACACATCAACTCCTTGTCGGTTGAACTGGCCGACGCGTACCAGATGGTTATCCAGACCATGTTGCAAATATCGCCACCACAGGTCCTGGAATCTGCAAAAGAACAGTACTCGGCTTGCTCATTATCTATCCCAACACCATCAATGTCTGCGATGTTCACGGCTATGAAGACCCTGAACTATATGTCAGCGAATTTGCTCAGGTTCTACAGTGAATCCGGATCTCTCGGATACTCTGATGGCGAGGGTAAAGCGCAGAACGTTTTTGATATCGGGGAGCTGTTGCAGGGTGTCGGTGATACCTTGAGCGGTGTGGCGGCGCATGCCGGCGTGGACCTCGTCCTATACCATGGGGAAGTGGGTTTAAGACACGTTTATGTGAAAGGCGACGAATGTGGAATCTCCTATGCCTTGCTCCATGTGCGTCCATTACACTTTCTGGCCTACCCTTCAATTCCACTAACTCGTGTCTTCATAGATTATACGCCAGATACTCGACAGGGCCCACGCCGGTGATTTGATTGAGCTGGGCCTCGTTGTCACTCCCCATGGAGTTCAGTCAGAGACCCCCTCTCTTCGGGATGAGGGTGTCGAAGGCCGTGTTACGGCATCTCCTGTAGACATGGAATCCCTGCGTTGTACCATCAAGATCGAGCATAGATACGGTGCAGGTGCTTCGGGCTACTCTCCTGATAGCCAAGACGAAGATCAAGACGTGAACGGCGAAATTTCCCTACATGAAAAGCGGAGGGCAAATCCACAATTCCCTTCCCCATTACTTCGTCGTCTTCTCCGCCTCATCGATGCGCAATTTACAATCGCAGACAAATCCCAGGACGGTCAAACGTATGAGCTGAGCCTCATCTTGAATAAGACCGCTTCCTCTGTTTCGAAGGCACCAGTGCCTTTATCAGGCAGTGGTATGCTGGAAGAGTTCTCAGGATCTGATGCGGAGCCCAGCGTAGAGCAACTTTTGGCGTTCGGCGAGACTCTCAGAAGTCGCAAGGTGACCCTATACGCCAATTCCGCAAGTGCTTTCACTCGACACATCACCAACTACTTGACTGCATGGAGTATGGATGTCAGTCATGTGTTCTCAGACAGCAGTAGCGAAACCTCGATGGATGATGGGGTTTCAGCGCCAGTTGCTGAGGCTCGATTCTCGCCTGCTGGAACCCCTGCAACCATACCGTCTGAAGCGACCTCAACTGGCACGTCACGGCCGACTGGATCAGAGAATCAACCCCAGATATCTTTTGTCCTCATTGATGACGATGTCGGCATTTTACGAGAACGGTTGCACGCTCTACGAGTCGAGCAACACCCCCTGAACCTTAATGCACGCGCTCGCCCTTCTTTGGCTGCCCTGCACCGACCAAGGTCCTCCCCTCAGATTGCTCGTGTAATCGCACAAAGCACCCCAACACGTCCTCCTGTTGTCGTTATACTCCATTTCACCAGTCTTGCAAACTTCAAAGCCACCAAAGATGTCGTCCAGTCTGTCGTGTCAACGTACACAGGTTCGGCAGCCCCAATGCCGGAGATCATGATTATTCCAAAACCTGTTGGACCCCGGCGGTTCATAACAGCTATTCATACCGCAGTGACTCGTCCCACAATCGACCCCTTCTTCTTGCCAACTGCGACTTCACCTGGGACTCCTAGCACACAGCTCCCCGGATCATTTTTCCCTGCCCCTTCTGACCCCAATTCGAATAATCCGAGTCCACAGTCAGGATCACCGTTTAACCGTACACCTCGACCTCATTCTTCACGGTCTAATTCCGACCGTTCGATGAAAGAACACATATTCACTAGCCTGCCTTCGCCCTCACCACTCGGTATACCAGACAACACTGGGTATTTTCCCGACCCAGCTGGAAAGCTTGGGGCCTCGCCGTCTTCAGGGTACCTGGTTTCAAGCCCTGATGGCCAACCTGCCGGTATCCTCTTCCACCCGCGATCGAAGAAGAATGCTTCGCCGCAGCCGGTGGAAAGGGTTGGGAATCAGACAAATATTCAACGCCGTGGGTCGATTCCGAGGCTCTTTTCGGGAACTGAGAAGGATTCGATATCCTTTTCAGCTCTCCTTGAAGCTTCGCACACGCCCGAGGCAGTGGTTGAAGCGAAGTCTGTTGTTGGGACTCCCACGGGTTCCGCAAGTGCTGCAACTCGAGATGTAACGTCAACCCCTGGACGGAGATCACCCCCTGAATCACCGGGAAGTGAAAACGGGCCTTCAAAAAGGGCGCTGGTGAAACGACCTACACATGAGAAACAGGACTCGACTGGGAAGAATGTCACTAAGAAGGGAAAGAGTACGATTTCGTCAGCAGACGGGAACATTGTCCCTCCCATTAGTGTTCTCATCGTCGATGGTGCGCCTCGTGTCCAAGCCTGCGCTTCAATAGAATGTGGATGCTGATTTAAGCCTTCAGATAACCCTATCAATCAAACCATCTTGTCAACCTTCATGAAACGGAAGAAGATTCGGTACGATATAGCTAATAACGGGATGGAAGCTGTTGAAAAATGGAAGACTGGGGGCTTCCACCTGATCCTGGTACGCCCTGATAACCGTATGATAAATAAACGATATTGACCTCATCGCAGATGGACATCCAAATGCCGATCATGGACGGAATCGAGGCCACAAGAGAGATTCGACGATTAGAGGAGGCGAACGCATCCTCTGAATTCCTTCCAATAACGCCGTCGCAAATAACCTTCGATGCCTTGATCCCTTCTTCCTCCCCCGCTAGCGACACGCGATCCACGACTGCATCATCACCCTACCGGTCGTCTGTAATCATTGTTGCTCTCACTGCCTCGTCGCTCCAGAGTGATCGAGTGAACGCCCTTGCCGCAGGTTGCAATGATTTCCTCACGAAACCAGTATCCCTTCTTTGGTTAAACAACAAGATCATTGAATGGGGGTCGATCAAAGCGCTGCAGATGTGGGCCGATATCCGACCTGAAGCCGTTCGGAAGATGTCGAGAGGTCAAGCTGCTCAAGCCCGTGCAGTTGCAGATCGCCTTCATATGCCAAAAAGAGTTAAATCCCCATCAAGACGACCATCGGTTACTGAACAGAATGTTCCAGCAACTGATTCTGGTGCTCCAGCCACTGCCAACTCCGACATGAACTTCTCGGTCGATGTACCAAAAACACCCGGGTTCACAGATGTAGTCAACGACGGTTTGGCAAATGCTACGAATAATTTGGATTCAGGAACTGAAGAATGGACCCCTTTGCCCCCTATCATGCCGCCGAAGAGGAGAAGATCTCAAAAACGGGAGAGTGCACCTGAATCTTCCCAGTCGAAATCCATCAATTCAAGTGAATGTAAGTGCACCCAAATCTTGGTCGTCGTCAGCTGACTAACGAATCCCTCTGTAGCAGCTCATGGTAGGAGAACTTGAGAGGTAGATGGGTCAGAAGTCACTGATGCGTTGTGATAGTCGCGTCACGCTCGCCGCTTTCACGAGTCAATAATGGTGTAGCCGCAACAGCTACAGTACAGGACGAACATGTTCAGACAGATGTCGTGCCCCCGAAGGCAGGAGATGAGGATCCGAAAGAAAACCTCCAACAGACGCAAGAACCGAGACTCGAAGCTCCAGAACCCCTGAACATCACCCCGCCTCCTCGGTCACCAATATTACGTCCGAGATGACGGTACGGGGTGACCTTCGTACTGTGGTGGTTCCTTATCATTGGAATTGCTCCACCGCTGGTGCGTAGAGTCGCCGAGAGTCTTGCTCCTTAACGATTGGCCATTTATCCCAATCCTTCCTCCGGGTACTCCAACCTAAGGTTCTCCATGGTCATCTTGGTGTCTTTGTTTCACTTTATTTCCCTTGGGTTTTTGGTTGTAAATCTTCCGGTCTTCTGCGGCTATGGACAATGCGTATGATTTGCTGTTTGCTGGTTCTGCTCTTTCTTATTTTCTCTGGGGGTGATATATCCTTGTAGATGCTGTGCATACCTGTGATTTTACTCTTCATTTCTCTCCATCGTCCGTTTTCTATGATATTGGACGTGAATTTATGTATATTAGGGGTAGTAAACGGACTGCGCTGGCTAAAGTGCAGGAACGTTTACTAGGTAGATTCTATTACTTCTGGGGTTTACTCGTGTTTAATTTGAAATTTGATCGTTGAGTCAATCTGAGATGTATTGATCGCTGACCGAAAACGTAACAATCAGTGATTCAGTAGCCTGTGAATCTCCTGCTTCAGCTTCATCTACCACCAAAATGGCCCCGAAATTATGCGTCCTGTGCGAAACAGCTAAAGCCATGCTTAGACGTCCCAAGACTGGGCAACAAATTTGCCGAGACTGTTTCTTTTATGTCTTTGAAACCGAAGTTCACAACACGATCGTTGAAGCAAAGTTATTCAAATCCGGGGACAGTGTCGCCATCGGCGCATCTGGAGGAAAAGGTGGGGCACTTGGGATGAGAAAATCTGTCGGCCGATGACTGAGCGATTCCCATAGATTCAACAGTGTTGGCATATGTTATGAAGACATTGAATGAACGATACAAGTATGGCCTGGAGCTCTTCCTGCTGTCCATAGACGAAGGCATCACTGGCTATCGCGATGATTCACTAGAGGTATACTGCCCAGCTTTGAAGAGATCCTACGGGTTTCTGATTTTGACTATGTAGACAGTAAAACGGAATCAACAGCAGTACGATATGCCATTAAAGATTTTGTCCTATGACGAACTCTATGGATGGACCATGGATGCGATCGTCGCGCAAGTCGGGCGAAAGAACAACTGCACATTCTGTGGTGTTTTCCGGAGGCAAGCCCTCGACCGTGGTGCAGCTATGCTTGGCGTCGACCACATTGTCACGGGCCATAACGCAGACGATATTGCGGAAACAATTCTTATGAATAGTGCGTGACTGGACCCTTGAGTGTATGACAAAGTTGTCTGATTAATCCCCTAGTCATGAGAGGAGATATCGCAAGGTTGGGTCGATGCACGGCAATCTGTACACAGGGAGAGGACACTATCAAACGATCTAAACCGTTCAAATATGCATATGAAAAGGAAATTGTCATGTAAGCACACCAGCGCGTGATCCATTCGTTTTGGGTGACATGGGATTGACGGAGTTTACCAGGTATGCATATTTCAAGAAGCTAGACTACTTCTCCACGGAATGCATATATTCCCCGGATGCCTACCGCGGGCACGCACGGGCATTCCTCAAAGACCTCGAGGCCGCTCGACCAAGCGCTATAATTGACATCATCCATTCTGGTGAAGCATTCGAAGTGAAAGAAGAGGTTAAAGCGACCCAACATGTACAGCGTGCGTTTCCATGATCTCATTGGGGCGGACAGTCGATCTAATTCCGTGTCCTATAATTCCCTGTAGAAACGTGTCAGAGATGTGGGTATATGTCGAGTAATCCACTTTGCAAGGCTTGCACCTTGCTAGAAGGGCTCGAGCGTGGAAGTGCCGAATCGGGACTCGTAAGTATCCCCTTTTTACCTCTTCCCCTTACTCTATACGACCTCTCTACTTTCCAAACTGGGGTGCTTATGAATCGGTCGTTCACAGACGGAGCGTGCGCGCAAAAAGCTCGAAGCGGAGGGACCTACACCAGAAAACATCCGGACGATCCCTTTTTTCAACAAAACTCCCTCAGGGAATCCGGGATTGTCGATTGCGGTTGAGATCCCCGCATAGTCGACCCATATCCCTGGTTCTAAAGTGACAAGCTACTTACACAGATGTTAACACGAAGTCGAAAGACCACATTTGTTAAATCCGATATGACGACATGCTACATCCCTCAGCCGTATTCCTTTTCCTTCTTGTCGTGCAACCACAAGGTCACCTTCACACACCACATAGACGGGTTATACGGGCTATACCGCGCATCTACGGCCGCTTTCCCCAATCTATCGTTTCAAGCCGTTCTGCAACCGCGAGCGGCGGTTATTTCTGGAGGCTTGGCGACAAATGTTGATTAGCCTGTCAATTTTAGCAGCCTCGCCGATACCTCACAAATCTCTTTTCCCATTCTTTGTCACTGGCCTGATAATAGAGCCAATACGGGCTCTCAGGATGTCGGTGGAACTGTCGAACTTGTGGAAGTGGTGCATTATGCGCATACCATATATTGCCTATTCTAAATATCTCTAGAACAATTCATAAGTCTCAAATGCGAAAGCATAACTTTTGTGCCCTAGTTCATGAAAGCTGAAGGGAAAATCCAAGAAAAAGCACACATGTCCGTCCACCCCTAAAATAGAACTGAATGTTATAGGGTTGAAAAATAGAAGCTATCATACAAAATCAATAAATAGGTCACTTGGTTGGATGTGGTTGAGAAGTTCTAATGCAAGAAGTAGAGGTAGAGAATAGAATATCAGAGAAGTGGGATGATTAAGAGAATGCCAAAAAGCGGTTATGAGCGAAAATTACGTAGCAATCTTGACAACAACCGTTCCTCCGCTCGTGAGCGCACCGCCGCTCACAAATATATCAGGAGCTTTCTCGAATGGGAAAATACGTTTGCCCTCCCAGTGTCCAGGGTCTAATCTTGAGTTTGTGGCCCCCCCTCCGGCGGCTGTTGGTGTGGGTGTCGTCGCCAGGGATGGTGTTCCTGGCCTACTATTGGTGGGGCCGGTACCATTGATAATGGCGTATTCCGTCCCAACCCAAGGTTTGATGCCATATTCCAAGGCCAGTTCCATTATAGATCCAATCGTTTCCCCTACGCCCTTGCCTTCCCAATCGACGTCCTGTGAAATGTTGACCCATGCGTATCCAACCTTACCGCCTTTCTCCTCATGACTTCGAACACTCACGTTCTCAGACGAACCCCTTTCCGTACTCAATATGGTGGAACCTCCCCCACCTCCCCCACCAAACTTCAGTGAACGTAACCCTGCACGGAAGAGATCCCCAGCACTTGGAATAGCTCTCTCAGGGCTATCGCCGACTACCGTCGTGAACTGGCCTAGCCCCTTAGCTGGGCCCTTCCCGTTCCTTCCTCCCCCGTTTCCACTCTCATCGGGATCCACTCTTCTCCCGGGAGACCTCAGTAACTTCTCTGCGGCTGCTCTCACGTCCTTTCCACCAACTGTGTCTAGAACAGCATCAAACACATCCCCATCTTCCCTCAATCCATCAATGACCCTCACTACAGCACCCCGTCCTTCATCCGACCCAACTACTTCTCCATCGTCAAAGATGACTTCCTCTGCACCCCATTTCCTTATCCTCTCTTCAACCTCCTCCATGAATCCTTCTGCAATAGCAGAGGTTGTAGGCACGTTCGGTGGCGAGGCGATGAACGGAACATGAACGCATACACGCCAGCCCCTGAGCACAAGCATCTGTACAGCTATCGCACCAATGCCGTCATGTCCCTTCAGTACAAGTGCCCGCCTTCTTCGTCCATTCTCGTGATCACCCAGATTAAGCCGGGAGATCATTGTGTTATATGCCGCAAAGTTTGATGTAGCATCCGTACCAACATGCCGATGTTTAGCCATGTCAGAAGTGCCGCCGACAGATGACAGAGAGGGGTTATCTCGAGTTGACGTAAATGCATACATGAAGGTCCGGACAGCACGATAAGCTGGGATTCCACACAGGGGAATAAGTGCAAGCTCTTCGAGGGTGAGCGAATGCTGTGTTGGCGTGGAAGACGAGGCGACCGAAAGCGGCGGCGAAAATGTTGGTGGAAGGATACCAGTAACCGGATCAGGCATTCTGGGATGTGGGATTCGGTGTATACGATGTCGATCAACCACTATGAATTCGGTTAATGCACCGCACTGTTCACAATAATAGTCAGTGTACTGTTGGAATGGAAAGACGAGAACGAGACGAGTCTTCATTCCTGAAGATGGGCGCACAGGAAAAGGATGTGCAAGAAAGACTAGCGTCTCTTGAAAAAGCAAAAACTTACCCTCTTGATATCCAACAACCCAACAACCCAGTCTCCCTTTCGAACGATTTCATCTCTCACTTCCCACCCGCACTCAACAACCCTCCCCACAAAACTCCTCCCTGGAACATAACCCACACCGGGCACCGTTCTTGTAGCATTCCCTGAAGCAGCATTCTTGTTTTGTTTTTCAAGGGACTGCGGTCCTGATGAAGTTTTAAGAGTCGCAGCCTGACTGGGCTTGTCGGGCGAGCGTTGACGCTCACGCTGTTCCTTGCCTGCGGACCGTCCAAGACTGACAGACCTCGAAAGACGCTCGCGTAAACTCAAGCTCCTTCCCAGTCCCATCCCCTTCATTTTCGGTTTATCTATCTCCTCTTCCAGGTCCTGCATCCTGTCTGCCACTCGCTGGTCCGCGCCCGCAGGCCTAGCACCATTTCCATCACGCTTTGGTAATCCCCCAGCTGCTTCTGGATCGGGGTCCGTGCTGCCGGTACTCGCAGGAGAAGGCGGAATACCATTAACATTATCACCACCACCACCTCCATGTGCCATCCTCACGCCCACCAGCTTCCCATCAATACCATCCACTCCAACAGCCCACACTTGCACGAGCACACCCCCACTCGAAACATACTCAGGCGGCCTCCTATAACTCGTGAACCCCAAAACAGTTGTCCCCCCTGCACCCCCCGGCCCTCCGTCCACACCATGACCACCATCTTCGCTTGTCCCAGCCCCCAGGCCAAATTTCACCGGAATAGTCTTTCTCCTAACCAGCGGAAAATTGAACATTCCCTTCAATCCCGTGCGACCAACAATACCCCCTAATCCTCGTACAACTTCCACGCTCGCCATGGTAGTCTGCGCCAAGCCATCCTTCGTCAAATCGACTTTCCCACTCCCACCCCCGATTAACGATTTCCCATATCCGTACCCGTTACGAGAGGTACTGGAATCGAGATTCAGAGGTGGTGGAGCCCTGGGAAGGACCAAAGATGTATAGCCAGCTGTACCCTTCGATGGGAGTTCGCCTGATGAATGTGGAACAGCTGTAAGATCTACAGTTTCCGTATTCGCGCTTGTACTGCTCGAGGCCCCGTGGCTACGACTGATAGAGTGTGCTCGGGTATGTTTGTGACTCCGAGGAAGATCTGAGTCCTGTTGATGCGATGATGATGTACCGGGCAAGCGGGAGGGTGTTGGCGAGTCGGAACGTTGATACATCGGCATCGATTCAGCACCCAGTGACCTCGAGCGTCGATGCGCGAGTTTCGGACGGGAGAGTAACGGGACTTGGAGGAAGCTATTATTTCTCGTGGGTGGATGTCCTAGCGCTGGTAATGGTTTTGGGGGCGCCAAGGGTGAGGAAGTGATGGGTTGGTGTCTGGTATACGGCGTTGGGTAGTAGTCTCTCTCCCTCCCCTTCCCTTTCTCCAAACTACTCGCTCTTGCCTCAGCCCTTCCGTTCGATCCTCCTCCAGATCCCACATAATTATCAATCCCAGCTCTTTCCTTCCCCTTTCCTTTCGACGCAGCATTGACCCCTGCCGGCGGGCCAGCCCCGGCATTTGGTCCAGTATTAACAACAGAGTTCTTCCCACTACCACTCATATGCTGCTTCAAGAGTTGTCTGGTCTTCCATGCTGGGGAGCCAACATCGCCCTTCTTCGACCCGTTCCTATACAGCTCGTCCTCCTCCGCTGCTTCGAGGACTGCCGTCATGCTCATCATCACGCTCGGTGCTTTATTATCGCGGTTACGGGATTGATATTGATATTGTTGATAGTGGTTTGGGTTCGTAAGCGCTGGCGTGGATAATGAAGTACCGGTGCTAACGGAGGTCGAGCCGACGCCGAGACCATTATAGGTGTGTGATTTGTTTGGCCGTCGTTTTTGTGGAGGAGTGGTTAGAGCGGTATTGGAAGTCATGGGGGTTGTGGTCGCTTTAGCGGCGTCGCTGGCAGTTTTATCAACCCAACGCTTCGTCGCGTCGGCCCCCGCAGACCCATATTCCTTCTTCAAAGCATTCCCAGAGTCATTCCCATCTGGTGATAGTGTTGTAGCTCTGGTAGCTTCAGACGTGAGGTCCGAAAACACGAGAGAATGACCGTCAAGGGAATTAGAAGACATCGAAGACCCGCTAGAGGCTACGCTCACGGTCGCCTTGGCGCGACCTTGGCTTGTAGTAGATTGGCCTTGGACTCGTCCGATGGAACCAGTTGAACCGTGTGTGAGTCCAGAACGAGGGTCGGCAGTTGGACGACCTCGATTCAGAGAATTGGACCGCGAGGGTGTTCGGGTTGACGGGACGGCGATCCGCGTGGAAGGTGGAGAAGGAAGTGTAGGTGCGGGTGTACGTGAAGGAGTGGGTTCGGTTGAAGTAATACCAACACTAGGACCCTTGCTCGTAGGATTATTACTTGGACTAGCCTTGGTGTTCTTCTTAGACAGTGAAGGTAATGCATCGGTTTGCCTCTGGGTTCGACCGAGATTCTTATCATCTTCCGGAGCTTCGTTTATTACTGAATATGGCAGCGAATGTTCTTGAGTGAGCGTGCCTCCACGAAGGGAACGTCGGCTGGTTTTACGGGGCGTTGTTGTTGTCGCTGCAGTGGCATACGACATGGGTATTGAGATCGAAGAGGCGAAGGAAGCCCGTGGTGAAGAATTGGGAGTATAAAAGATATCCTGTGCTGATTCGTCGTCCACGTCTTCGTCTTCCTCGTAAGAGTAATTTTGCACCAGACCGCCGGGGTTCAGACGCCTGGTATTCACCGCCGCACCTGTTGGTTGTTGTGGGGCACTATCAGGGTTTGAACTGATGTTGTTACGTGAATTGTTCGGTTTCGGCACCAGCTCCGAGATGTGGTCCTTAGTTGGCGGGGGTGGTGGCGAAGGAGGCAGGCGCGTCGAAATATAGGATGTCGCAGTTGATACGACGGAAGAAGATTGAGAGGCGTGAGATGAGGAAGAAACGTGGGTCTTTGGGCCCTGGAAATCCATCTGTATTAACAAGCTAAATTGAGAATCCGAACAACCAAAATGACATCTCATATGCATGGGACAGATCATGGCGCGACGTGTGGTCCGGGATGCGCAGCGAGGATAGGAAGAATTGACGTACAGATGGTCTCGAGCTGGTATCAATGCTGGAGGTCTGTTTCCTCTGTCTTGACGAGTTGTAAGCTTTGTCAATTGAGGCGGAAGAGGCTCCAGGTGTAGCCATAGATTGTCCTTGTGGATCGGTAGAAATACGGGCCACTGCTTGTTGTCCATCAGAAAGGGATTGCTTCTCTTGAGGAAAGGCATAGGATTGGGAGGGGCGATTGAGGAGGGCTTGAAGGAGAGTGGGTTTTGTCATCCTACGATCCAGAGCCTCAAGAAGAAAGAAAGATAAAGCGAATAGGACGTCCGGTCCAGCCTGGAGGATATAGGGACGACGGGCGCGGCTTACCAGCGCCCAACAAGCACTTAACCCAAACACCGGCTGCGTGTCTGATGTCACTCTGATTTCCTTCTTTCCCCCACATCACCAGAAGCGACATATCGCAGACATCTTCTTTCGATCTTTGCTCTCTCGGGGATTTGAAGCGCCAGCGCCAAACGGTCGTCGGGTCCGCTACAACTGGTGCGACATCGCATGCACCATACAGCATTCTGCAATAATATCAAGAAATCATCCTTAGCCACTCATATCTATGCAGAGAACGGCTTGCACTATGGCACCATGAGTCCTGGGAACCACAACTCCAGCGCTCCAGCAACAATCTTATTCTTGGGCACATAAGCGTTTTCCATTCCACTCCATGCAGCCGCCAAACAGCAACCTCGGATCTCTACATCAAAATCGTTTAACATTTCTGCTCTATTTCTAGCTTGATTTTATCATATTATATGCCAATAATATTCCTATTGCGCTTTCTTGTCACAATTTGACGAGTTCACGCCTGAGCCTGGTACTCGCGACGCCCGCCCGGAGGAATATCTACCTCGCTGCTTCTGCTCCTTCGATCAAATTGACATCATTTTACTGGCCTCATGGTCCACCGTATGTCATTCCCAGCACGCTCGATTCCTCCCACACCTTCGCCGCTTGAGTCTATCACGCATCTCAAACGGAAGGCTCTGGGTTGTTGTTTTGGCCGCACAGAGCACCAACGGGGGTTGGTTTGTTTTCTTCCCGTCATTATGGCTTCGCTTGGACCTGCTTTCTAATCCAATACAGTACTTACCACCCGACAGTCCACCCATCAGTCGCGATATCGACTGGCTCACTCTAACCAATATGTTATCCAATTTAATGGGTGACGTGATTGACGGACATCGCGGTCGGACGGCCAACCCCTGCTATAAATCTTGCTCGCTAAGGACGACCCAGCAAGGTCACTGCCGATGGGTGAACAACAGACAGTTTTCTCTCCAAACGTATCCCATATTTTGCTTTGAGGCCGAGAACCACCTTATAGTCGGTAGGCGACAGACATCACGGCCTGCAACTAGCTAACTGAAAACCACGTTACAGTCTGAGAAGCCCATCGATAAGACAGCTCCGGGTCAAAGATCAACTGGACCATTTGTGTTGGGCTTTCGTATGTGCTGATACATTCTTAAGGAACCCCTACAAGCCAAATGGTTGGGGTTGTGACACGAATATTTTGAGGTGAAGGCAGCGCAACACCAAGCGGCATCCCGGCCACAGGAGGAGAGGGGGCGGGCGGGTTCTGGCAAACAGTGTGAGCGATTATTATCGATCGAGCATGGTACTCTCTAGCTGATTGGGTCGTTCCATTTCCCAATGTCGTTGACAGCAATGACGACAATGAGATCACTTAAACCAGTAGTGCTCCTCGACCTTTCGCCGGAAATCTTGACATGTATTCTCCTTTCACTCAATAGTGATCTGCAAGGCAGTCAGTCGCAACCTTCAAGCTCCCATATCGGAGTTGGCAGAGCCCCAATACTATGCCCATCCCAATATGTCTAGACAGGTGGATAACCCACACTGTGGCCTTTCCGAACACCTGAGCCGACTCCTGGCGAATGAATATCGCCGGTAGGCACTCAATTTCGACTTTGACAAGATCGTCAACGTTCCCACTAGCCACAAATATCAGGAGGTTCGATTGTCCAGAGGGGCCCTTCTATCCTAATTGAGGGCGGATTTCAATATGTGCGGATCCCCGGTGACCCCGACGAGGAAGTCAAGTCGAGAGCGCTCGATCCGCAGCACTTGCCAAGCAGCCCGGGAATCCATGCTTACGCCGATGACCTCTACATTCTTATCACTGTGTAAATGATTGCATTTATGGTGGCGTCGACTAAATTTGACCATATAATCACCATATAATCTTGGCAGGCAACAAGGCCCTGTTACACACAATTACGGCTGAGCCTCATTGTAGGGATAGTACGTGATGACCTCCACCCCCATTTCGCGCGGAGGGCTCAACTGTCAACCAGATATTTCAAAACCACCTAACTCATACCGCCCCCTTTTGGTCCTCACCACCCACACTTCCTTGCTTCCAAATCTCAAAGCCGGCGAACTGGGGTATTGGCAAATTCCCCAGAACCCGGTAGACTCAACTCCCCACCACCCATGCCTCATCCTTTACCCCGCCGCAGCTCAGCCCTGACAAAATCTGGCCTTATATTTCTTGTCACGCGGAACCCAACCCAAATAATGGACTCCATAATGCATCGATGCTTTTCTCCGCCGATCCGCACCACGCCATAGCCGCTTTCCCTGCTGGCGTCAAGTCAATTGCCAATATTCTTCGACGTTTAACCACATTCACATTTTCTGTCCACCGCAACTCCCTTCTTGGAAACCTTGACAATTTTTTTGCATACGTTTCTTTTAGCGAGCGACCAAGGCCTGTGCCGTATGATGCCTGGGGGCCGCCTACTCGTCGATGGTTTAACAACCATGACAGTGGGACTTACCTCGCAGTGTTCGCCGCAACAGCGGTCGGTCAGAGATATGTCAAACCTTGTAGGATAACCGGGGCACCAATAGCACAATTCAACCCAAACCAGGCAGATGCCGCAAAGGTCCGGAACGACGGAAGTCGGGGCGCGGATCACGGAGAAACCCATAAACGAGGGGAAGTTATTGGAAGAGAATGGGGAGGAGCCGAGAGGTTTCGAAAACGCAAGAAACTCGCGCACAGGATATGGATCCCGTATCTATCGAATCCCGTCTCGGTATGAAGGCTGTCGCGGTCCGATCCCGCAATGTTTTAAATGACCCAGAGAGTTGCATTAGATATGTCGTTTATTCATCTTTTCCATATACAGTGCAAACAACGGCAGATGGATGCTGTTTCGATATATTGCTGTTAGATGATGGGAGCACTCTACTAGGGTATCCAGGCGCGAACACGTTTTCTTGCTGTACTACTTTGCTGTCACTAATGACGTTCTCCGCCACAAGAAGGCGATAGAGGAGTCGGCATCATCACAATGCACGTTTTTCATTATGGGTAATTTGGTGACGGTGAAATATACCACGTCAATTAGTTCCAACCTTGAATCAGAAAGTAAATACAGGAGGCAGTCGCATGGTGCAGCGGTCCTGCCAGCAGTAGCCAGGCACTAAATGTCATTTTGTCCGCAGTCCGATCATAATAAGAAGTATTCGACGCAGGGAAACACGAACGGGTGCACCTTCTGTACTTTGGTAGAAAGAGTCCTGGGAGTGATTGGGGATAGCGCTCAATGCCGAAGAGTCATAGTGTCGTCAGCAGGGGGGATTGGTTCAGGCGTATATATGACGATTGGAGGAGGGGCTCAACAGACGTGAAGAGAATACCTGCAGTTTAATCTCTATGATTCTACGTATGGTTAGGATGTGTGATGTCATATGTTGATTGACCTAAGTCGGTCTGTTGATAAATAAATCCTTAGTTTATTGAAGGGGTTCGATGAAAGTAGCAACAGTGATATTGAGGAATAAGCGAGCGAAGTAACACAAATGATGTAGACAGTCTAGACTACATCTACTTGTGCCGAAAGAATAATGTCATGAGATTTGAGCTCAGCTGTGGACACGAGGAAATTCCACCGTTTGACCCTGAGTCGCAGATCGCAACTAGCACAAGGCTAGCACACATCTCACCACGCGAGTGGACTTTTCGATTTTACATCAACGTAAGTAGTTGACCAGGTTGTGTGCCGAATGCGGCTGCTACACAACGCTCAGGGAACAATGCAGGGTAGAGGGACCCAGAGAGCAGGATTCGAGGGAAACAGTCCGTCTCCGCAGGAGTCCTCACCTACGATCACCCATGGCTGTACTTCCACCGAAGAAATTCTGGCTACCATCTTCCCTTCTTTTCTGTGACTTTCTTGGAGTAAACGAGGGAGCGTATCTACACCATTCCGAGTCGGCTGTAGTGGTCTTAGGTTAGATCTGTTCAAGTCGCTGGCGGAAAGTTGCGTATTCGGGTCCTATATTCTAGATTCGAGTTTTTGTCCGATTCACAATGCTACTATATACTACCAAGGGAAGCCCGGATGGTTTAGTGTGAACATTGGGCTATCTGCCTGCCAGCACGAAACGAAGAGAAGTTATACACTACTTACGCTAGAACTCCCAACGTACCATTTACATCGATAGATCTAGGGACGCTGCGGTTTTTGTCTTTTGGCTTCAGGGATCGGAATGTGGCTATGGTTGTTCGTCTCAATCATCCTTCGATATGCTGTCTTGGATGGGTAGCCCGCTACGGCATCGCTCTACAACAAAAAGGATATGGGTCAACTAATGCTAGTGGTGGTTTACTTCCCCGCTTTCTACGGGTTGCGACAGCCATGTTGCAGGATCAACTATTACAACGTGGCTATGGCTGCTCCAGAGCAACGAACGATCTCCTCGCTCCCTTCAGTGTCCTATAATTTCGTCCAGTTGGCAATTCAGTGCGCAGGTGAACAATATCTACTGCTTTTTCGACTCGACCTCGAACGCTTTAGGAGACCCGACTTCTGCTCTTCCTTGGATGTTGAAGAAGTTATTTCTGGACGGACCTTTTGTTTGCGTAGTGGAAACACGGGCCGGTGGTATTTTTGTGGTTAGTTTGTTAGACATGTTCAATTCCAGGCAGAATGTCGAAGAAAGTACTTATTACTGAACCAGCGGCACGCTCGAAGCGTCTGTTTGTCCCTTCCGAATGGCCCGGTGGCTGTGGGAGTCGATAGGATCTCGGAGTTTGACGATAAGTCCCTTGAGGTACTCAAGGTTCAGCGCTCAGGAGTCAGGAGTGTTTACAGATGGAGATCGTGGGACATAGTACGCTGCGCAATACACCAGAAAGAGGTGATTGACTGGCAGATATATTCGCCAGCAAATCGGGTGGTGTCGTTCAAAAAGTAAAGCTGGAACTTTGCCCATTGAGTCGGAACGAGCTTAGAGTGATACGGCCTGCGCATTGCACAACCGACTGTACGGTGATTATCTCGCAGAAATGGCAATCGCCCAAGTCCATGGCGTGGTCTGAATCTCCATCTGCTTCAAGTTGCCTAGCACTGCCGCAAGTGATAATGAAAGCGCTAAAAGCCACCCCCCTCCCAAACAGAGTCATCTATTCGGGATCTCGGGATTACTCGTGACAAACAGCCGACTCGCAAGAATTATAGTCTTTCGAGAATCATAGTCTTTCGAGTCTAATTATCGTGAGGGCCTTACGGCATGAGTTGCAACAGGTCGTTTCTGGAACGAGTGGGGTTGGAGGGCAACAAGGCGGCCGCCGTGATTCATATGCTGTTTTAGCCGATGCTCGACTAACAATTGAATGGGTCGGTTCTCCGGCGTCTTAGACTGTGGTTTGTATGTCTTTAGACCTTCAGGGCTACAAGGCATTATGTTAGGTAAGGGTTAAACAACTATTTAGTTCGAGTCATGTAGACCCATCTATGCCTTTCGTGGGATTTTGATTATCCTTGTTTCGGGTTCAGTTGGAGTTCGTTTTATTATGTGGTTGAAAGGTGTTTAATGGTTCATTTTCAGCCGTGCTCTATTTAGTAGAGTGCGGTGTGAGTCAGGTCTGGAGGGAAATAATCTTGACTTCTGCGGGTGTGGGTCCAACTCGCATGTGGTATGACAACTCTTCCGATCCTGTTCTTCACGCCTAGCGTTTGAGATAGACAAGGGGCACACCTAAAGCTTCACGGTTGTCAAAAACATCCACTATGACGCCAGGTTAAGCTTCGAGACGCAGGCTCGACAACAAAACGGATGCAATAATCGTCATGACCTATTTAACCTTCAGTGATGACATAGTTCATGACCCTCTTATGATTTATGTAAAGATGACACGCCTCGCGGGATAAACTCTGGCCGGCACCGGAATGAAGTGTTTTTCTTAATGGAATGTCAGCTAGATGGGGACGCTCCCGACGCGCTCGCTGACTGGCTAGTTCGAAAGTTCGAGGTCCGAGTTCTTGATATATGTATGACTATGTCAAATCATTTCCGCCCGCGTTAGAGTGTTCATTTAGGTATTTGATGGAAGTCGATGAAGAAGCCTGGAGTCGAACGTGTCGGTTGCCACTTGGTGTTGTTGTACCATCTGCCGGATGATTTCATGAAGATAAGTAATCTACCCATCAGACGCATGGACAAAACGCTCACAGGTGCGAAACGCCTGCAGGTGTACCGTCATCATATCGTCATATCTTCACATCTGTCTCGACCCTGATTAATATCCCAAGTCCCGTGGTCAATTCCCGGTGTGCTCACGGCAGCGACGTCGTCGATGTCATAGTGCAAACTCAGGATTCAGACATATCCGCGAGCCTTTGTCCGTTTCTCGTGTCTAGCTTTGAAGCCCATCCCTGCGCAGTGGGTACTCCGCCAGACCTGTCGAGTATGATGCCATGCCGAAGGTGTGACATAGTGGGAATACTTCAGAACTACCATATTACCCGACGAGAAATCCAGAGAGCGGAAGACGGTAGGCACCAGAACTGGTATGGTGTATGAATGGAGATGTGGTTCGGAAGTTTCCATGGACGCCTCGAGTTGTTCCTTTGTTCGCCTCGACTGCGCCTCGACCGTGAAATGAAGTCCTCGTAAGTAAAGATGCCCAAAGACCCTGAAAGGAGATTCAAATGCGATGATCCTTTGAAAGTAGAAAAGAGAGGTGGCGAGTTCATTTGAGTAGGTGCCTTTCGAAGGGGGCTATACGAGAAGGCCAATCGTAGTGGTGGTACCATGCCGGGAGCTTGAAGTAACGCGGACTCGGAAAATGCCTTTAACATTATCACTCCGCGCAACTGCATGCCTGCAGTGCACAAATATCATGTGGGTCATGCAACCGCTTGGGGCTCTTGTACACGCCGTCAGTGCCGGATCGTCGTCGTCATGATCACTTTACACACGCACGGCACGGATGTGGAAGGCGATGTGCGGAAAAGGACAGGAGGTTAAAAGCTTAACGCGGGGAGGGAAGTGGATATCAGATGGGGGGTCCAGGGCTCGAAAGAAGATGAGGAGCAAAGTACGCTAGAGTTCTCCCTCGTGGGTCAAGGTTCTTTTAACAAGACCAGCGATTAGTTAGGCTGTCAAGTGGGTCCAGGCGTACGACAGACTGGTGCGTTGACGCGGGAACACGGGACGACGGCTTGGACGGCGATGGTTGGGTAATGGTTAAAATCGGAATCAGAGTTCTGGATGTTAGCCTCCCCTTATGAAATCATCCAGCGGCTAAGCTGCGAGCATGGAATGGTGACCGAATCATTGGATCTCGGTTCTTGATCTAGTTCGGCTTTGTGTCGTTTTGAGGTCGAACTGTTTGGGTTCATAATAATACGAAAACGGATCGCAGCGCTTGGCATGGTTGACACCTTGTTTACGAGAACAGCATGGGTGGCCAGTGTCATTCTGTTACCCCTTGGTGTCGGGTCCTTGAAGGTGAAGAAGTGGTTGACGGGGAACAAGGGGTGGATATGGTGATCTGAGAGCTCTGGAACGAAGCACAGAAGTACGGAAGGCTCGATCCGGTGGGACTAATGTGGTGAAGTAAATTTGAGATCAATATTGGCGTCGTCGGAGATAGAGTAAGAAATAAACCAATAGATAGGGGGATTGAAGGGTTGGGTTGCTACGGGTTGGGTTATGGAGGGAGAGAAGCTAGTGTGCGGAATATTATGTATGTTCGGATTGAGAAACGAGGCGATGGAACTCCATTGGGAGGGGTGAGAAGGCGGTTTACGAGAAAATCGAGAAGAAGGGCACGTGTAAAGGATCTTGGCCTGAAAAGGCGGAAGGGGATCTCTTTAGCTCTCAGCGAGCCCTCCCATCTCTCCAATGAACAACAACGATCCCTCCAAGAAAGCATCCATTAATTCTCTCCTCAACCCACAACATGAGTTCAATTACTCACTCAGAGCTGCGCAATGGGGAAATCCACACGCCGGCATCGAACCCAAGACCACCGACGCCCCTCCGCGCCAGTTCAACCATCAGCATATTCCCGCTCAGAACATCTACACAGACAGTCATCCGCCCCGCATCACCCGTGACCCCCCTCCCAGTCCACACCGCTTCGACAATTACCATTACCCATCACATTACCACCACAACTCCTGGCCACACCCACAACAATCAAACCAATCTCTCCAGTACCCCCCCATGTACTCGGACGAACGTACTGGTAACTGCTTTCGCCACATCACAGCTTCTCGCCGCTTATATCTCAAACAATCCGTCTAGCTCTCCCGGGCGATTACCACTCCCACAGTCCGTCTTCCATTACTTATCCTTCCTCCATATTTCAACTCATCATTGTTATCTAGATTCTTACGACTCCGCATATCAGTCCCAGTCATCCCTGTCTAGCACGAATGGTCAATCTCCATTTTTACGCGCTTTTCGCTAGTCCTTCTCATCCATATGCATAGCCTGGCAACAAGGCGACCGAGCCTCCATTCGACTTGTGGCTCGCGGAACCATACAGCCACAGGACTTACAGGCGCCACCCGACCACCATCCACAACATGACACACGGTATAGTGCCACCGCCGCCCCGACTTACTACCCACCCGTCATGCATCCCGTTGGCTCTCTCTATGCCCATCACTCCTCTCTTAACCATCCGGAACCGCCGCTCCAACCGCAATATCCTCAATCACCCGGGCAACCTGAATACTCGCCGCGTACCTTACACACACCCCAGATTCATCCGGCAGGACAACCTCCCGCGCAGCAGGGTCAGGAGCAGCCCGTACCCCGACCCCAATCTCGACCCGATGTAGACTCTGACCCAGAAGGCTCTAACTCCAGCATCCGGAAACGATCGCAGCCTGACTCCGAGGGGCAGACTGAACCACAGCCGAAACGTGCCAAGGGGAAAGCCAAAGCTACCAGCGAAAGCACGACATCCACAGGTACGTTTCCATGTTTTTTTGATTATCTTCTCTGATCACAACAACGTCACATCCTCAACGTGGTTGTCTAACTTTGTCAATTATTTTCCAGGATCCTCCAGGCGCGGTTACAGCGCCGAGAAACGTAGCAAGGCCGCACAAATTGCAGCACAGAACGGTGGGTATCTCCGCTTCTTCGTGTATTGCTTTGTCCAGCCCGCACGCATGATCTGATGAGCTCATTGGCGTTTTGGGGCTCTCCTCTGTCCCCTTTGCACGTTGCAGCGTTTCTTCTGTGAAACTTTGTGACTTTGACTGATTGATTTCTTGTCTTCTAGTCCAAATGATGCCAACAGTGTCATATGCTCCGGTGCCAAATGAAAACGGAATCGAGAATGACACAAATGGTACGCTTTGCTTTACCCACCCCCAAATATTTTTGGAAACTTTGTCGCCCATTTATCATTGCCGTTCATTTCACTTCTTTGCCCCTTCATAACACCATTCCAACCCCACCGCCTTCTCCCACTTGCACGTGCAGTAAACTCACGATGTCATAGCACGCATGCGTATCGTCACTGGCGACGGTGGTCAGATTAATGGGCTTGTCACCGAAAACGCGATCCCTCTGCAGCCGGAGCTTCAATTTGCGAGGTGTATGTCAAACCGATACCGTGCGGAACAATTTCCCCGTTGTGTATCCTGTACCAGGCGCTGGGCGGGCGATACTTGCCGTTTTCAGGGCATCCGATTTTTCCTCAAAGATAAGAAGCGTGATATTGTGGGTATCAGTTTCGTGGAAGGTCGGTATCAGGATGCCCCAAAAATGCTTTATCCGACCCGTTGGAACGTTCTGTTGAAGGAGGCTCATATCAAGAGGATGAAGGTGAGTAAATGGGGCTTTAGAATGCTTCTGGTGTGAGTGGAGATAGGTCAATAGATAATTGACTCCGCTGGTTCCCTCTTTCTTTTCTAGGTGAGCATCGCCAAGGCGCTGCTACCTATCCTCAAGAAGGAGCACGAGCATATCAAACTCCCAGAGCTGATTCGGCGCCCACGTGAGAGCGAGGTTAGAGCGACGTGTGGTGAGCAGGTTTTTTGTTTATGTGTACGTTTCCCGAGCTCATCCAATCGGGTTTTGTGTATCGTAAAAGATACATGTATGACATCCTTGTTCTCTTGTACGTGGATGTGCAGGTTATGCGGGAGGGAAGCATGTGCGGAGTGTTTCGCGCAGGTCAAGGAGCTTACGACCGACAAACCCAATGCGAACCAAACAGAGGTGGCTGCACTTCAAGTAAGAAGGGAGAAGCATGCGCACAGCAATCCGTTCTTCCTTAGTTGCACACGGAGAAACGAGCATATGGCCAAGGACTTTTCGCCAGTGTCGAGATTCTTCAAAGAGGAGTTGGAAGAGGCTCTCCCGGAGATGGAAAGGCTGCTTATGGGGGAGGCTGGTATGTCGCGGGAGTTCCGTCCAAGCGGACCACTTAACGGAATGCCAGAGTTGAGTTCAGACTCAAATAGCCGGTCTACGAGCGCAAGCTCGAGTGTTGGAGTGCCGACGCCACCGCCCGACTCGAGTGCCCTCGCTGCTGCTCTTGGGGGACCCATGATCCATCGCAAGGAGAGTCTACCATCGATCGTACATCACGGATCAATCGCCTCACCTCCATACATCCCCCCGAACTTGCCACAAGTTACGGCGTCGGTGCCGTACCATGAAATCAAGCGATATACGTACGCTGAAGTAACTAACGGCGACTCTATTTCCGTCTTTGCGCCTATTTGGCAACGCGGGGACCCGATCGTTGTCACTGGATGTTTAGACCGCTTCAAGATTGCGTGGACACCGGAGTATTTCGTGAAGAACTATAGCGAACAGACGTGTCTCATCATCGAATGTCAAACAGACGCCAATAAGCGCGTAACGGTCGGCCAATTCTTTGACATGTTCGGGAATTACGAGGGAAGATCCGAGTGTTGGAAGCTGAAGGATTGGCCCCCCTCGACGGACTTCAAGGCTGCGTTCCCCGAGTTGTACAAGGACTTCAGCGAGGCCGTTCCAGTACCCGATTACGTCCGCCGAGATGGTGTCGGCAATGTCGGGTCGCATTTCCCCTCCAACACCATTGCACCCGATCTGGGGCCGAAAATGTATAATGCGATGGCCTCCAGTCTCGATAAAGGCAGCAAGGGAAGCACAAGGCTGCATATGGACATGGCGGACGCGGTGAACATCATGACGTATACCGAGTTAAGTGAAGATGGGAGCCCGGGCTGTGCTGCATGGGACCTCTTCCGCGCGTGCGATAGCGAAAAAATCCGTAATTTCCTCCGCCAGAAGTTTCCCAAGCAATCCGCGGTCACCGACCCTATTCACTCGCAGCAACACTATCTTGATGAATGCCTTCGGAAGGAACTCTATGACCAGTTTGGCGTGATGTCGTATCGGGTATATCAGCGCCCGGGCGAGGCGATATTCATACCTGCGGGGTGCGCGCATCAAGTGGCGAATCTGGCGGATTGCGTTAAGGTGGCGATCGATTTTGTGAGCGTGGAGAATATTGGGAGGTGTGAGGGGTTGACGAAGGAGTTTAGGGAGTTGAATCAGAGGTTGGCGTGGAAAGAGGATGTGTTGCAGTTGAGGAGTATGATGTGGTTTGCGTGGTTGAGCTGTGGGCTCTGTGAGAAGGGTGGAAATCGTTCGGAGCTGCCGCTGGGTGCGGCGAATGGTGAGAGTGTGGGGAGGGAGGACGATGGGAGTGTGAATGGGAAGAGAAAGGGGAAGGGAAGGAAGAAAGTTGGAAGTGCGCTAAGTGTTACTGGTTCGAGTGTTGGAGAGGCCGTTCATGCAAGCTGATCGTACGCAAACGTGTACATGGGGGATGCCTCTTGCATCCCCACTCTCCCAGTGGCCAGCACGGGTTTTCATATAGTCAGTTTCTTGCTCATCGTTAGTCGTCGTATCGGAAAACGCAAAGAGACTTCGGATCATCAATCATCCATTACATCTTCGTCTTGTGCATACCAAACTTGTGTTATAGTTGTTTCTATTATTTACACCACACCTTAACTATCGCCGTCGCATTGCTTTTCCAGTCATATTTTCATCTATAGTTTACAGCTACGTTTCCAACTTGGATATCGCATAATGTGTAGGATACAACAGAGATAGTCAAATGGCCCACTGTTCTTTACGCTCCCTCATATCAACCCGAAGTCCTTCATTTGCCAAAATCTTCAGCCGTTCTACCTGGTCGCCTCTCCATGTGTCCCAAAATGGTGGAGTCGAGGGCCATATTTGACTATCGGTATGACGAGTGAATGACTCCAAACGTGTTATGCCCTGAGGCGCGTTCCACCTCGATTCGAGTAATGCCAGAATAGTGTCCCTATGTTCCGTGACCAAATTGCCACAATAATAGAGCGCCTTGATTCGAGGCAGGTGCACTCTTCCGCTAGACTCAGAATCTAGCGAAAGCGTGAGATTGCGAAATATCTGGTCTGGAATTTCCGACCGGTATAAAAGGGTACTCGGGGGTGAATATATCACATGGAAGTGTTCCAGGGTATCGCTAGAATGACGAAGGATCTTCCATAGGGTATCGATGTTTGAGTTGTGAAAGTCGGAAATGTCACATTCAAGTGAACGCAGGCTGGGTAAGGAAGACATGAACTGGGACCAATGGTGGATGTAGTCCGCTACTGCGGTAGTGCAAATGATATCATATAGAGAGCTGAATCCCATACATGAGCAGCAAAGTTGCACCAGGGATGGAAATCGGAACCGCGTCATGAGGATGATGTCCCAATTTTTGTAGACCAGTGAAGCGTTCGTAGGTTGGGCAACGTCATGACGCGCTGTAATTCCAGTCCCTCGGCGGGCCCTGGGCGGAAACCTGGAGATCTCTGGCGGAAGTCGATGAGGCCGGGGCACAGTGCGAGTAGTTGGATGCATTCTCGGGGAGGAATATAGGATAAGTGGAGCGATGTTAAGTTAGTCGACGGGATCTGAACAGTGACCCGTCCTTGATGTGCAAAGGAACAGTGGCGCAAGAGGGGAACAGGTGTATCGTGGAACAGTGGGTAGGACCTATCCGACTCGGTGGCTTCGCTGCTGTGAAGGATAAGGCTGGCGAGTTTTGGGAAACCCACGGTCTTGGATGCCCTAGCCGTGGTATAGGTCTTCATGATTCCGAGCCATTCTTCCGGAATGGGGGATGCTTGATCCTTGCACAGCGTAAGAGAACCAAGTTCAGTTGGGTGCTCGATGAGGATCACTCTAAAGAGCTCCTCGTAAAATTCAAACTTTGGGTTGTCGAGGAAATAGTCGGGGGGTGGATGTATGTCGCGAGGTTCGTATCTTGGGATGGTCATTTCGATATTGAGCGGTAATTCCCCGATACGTTCATAGTGAAGCCGGAGTAGGTTGAGCGAATCCATCCTGACCCACAAGCGATCGGCGAACCTGATCGTGACCCGCGTCCAGAGAGATGGTGTCGCCCGCACAATATGGTGCCAACTCGAACAGACTTGTCCGATCACTTGAACGGCTGGGTGGAGGATATGGGAGAGTTCCCAGGAGCGACGATCAGCACAGACATCTAGGAAGATGTTGGAGAGCACCTCTGGAGGGAGACGACGAGTGGGGGAAACAAGTTCGTTAAGTCTGCGACGCAGTGCAGACTGTCGACTCTTGATGAGCTGCACCTCCGCCTCGAGCTCGTCGATTGTCGCCCCGAGACGCTGTATTTCTTCTGTCCAAGCAGCGCACATACGGGATGGGGCTCAGTCAAGGTGGGAGACTGCTTTTGGGTAATGGCTCGGGAATCGGAGGCAGTAGCCTAGCGCCTTTTTTTAAAGATATCTATTTTGAGTCTCCATCCTATTTCTTTTTTTTTCTTTTTCTTTTTGGTGATGCGTGGTAGCCCTTGTCTCAATCCTATTTCCATCTTTTTAGTTTGTGGGAGACACCCATATCGTGCTAGACAACTCACCACAATTACTGCAACCCACCCTACACATGTGTGTGGTATCAGACGTTGCATGTAAATCCTACATCTGGGTAGCTTCGCCGGCTTCCATGGAAGTAGAATTGAGAGGTGGTGTGAAAGGGCGAAATGTGGCGTAAGCTTGCTGGCCTGAGGGCCCACCATTCGTATGGTCACAATCATAGAGGTATAATAGGACATGCCCGGTAACTCCCGCCCATCCATAGCCGGCCGGTGGTTGATTTTCAAAGGCTGTTTGTGGTATCGTCTAGGAATAACGTCCGATTCAGGAGGACTCGGGGATCGTTAAAACAGATGCTCAGGCATCTCAGTTAGCCGTGCTCGCCACGAGGTTGAAGACTGACCCGACCGCCACCCCTTTTGGTGTAGTAAAGGTCGTCATATACGGACTTACGGTACGCTCACCCAAGACGGTTCATCAACGTTCGTCCATCCGATATACTAGGACATGGGGGGCCTCATTGGCATATCAAAACTTTCGAGCGATATGATCGTTGTGTCATCAAGCGCTATGTAGCACGGCAGCGACTTACATATTCTACAAGAAGCTGTAAGAAGCCAGCTCAGGATGATAAAGCTCTTTATGAACATGAGGCTCATGATTCTGACAGAGGACGACTGACTGGAACATAATCTGACCGGTGTGGGAATAACCGTGGCTCCTAAATTTGAGATCCGTAAATTGCGGGTAAGTAGATAACTTTGTCACAAATGCATCAACATACCACCCACTCCCAGTTGATAAACTTTCAAAAAACTGTCTATAAAACGACGCTCATACCCTCCCATATCCCCCTCGACTTGCCTCGTGTCTAGGCACCGTCATTTGGTCATTTTCATTCGAGATATTAATACATCAAGGTGATTAAATGGCATCTCGACAACTCCCGTTTTTGGCCTCCTCTTCGTCACACCAAGTCGTTCGACATTACCAACGGCGATGGATGAGTGTACGGCCACCATCGGCTACTCTACCGTCTGCGACTACCTCATCACCCCAACCTCCTCGTAAAAAAGTTACCATCCAAGCGCTCCATGCACTCCGGGCATCGAAGACGCCGATTACCATGATCACGGCATACGATTATCCTACGGCGCTTACATGCTCATCATCACGCCTTACCGACATCACCCTCGTTGGCGATTCACTAGCGCAAGTTGCTCTCGGATATGCGTCCACGACCCAGTTGACGTTGTCTGAGATGATCCACCACATCAAGGCCGTGGCGAGGGGTACCACACATCCGCTCCTCATTGCCGATATGCCATTTGGAACATACCATGAAAGTGTTGAAGAAGCAGTTAGGAACGCGGTAAAGATGGTCAGGGAAGGTGGCGTCGAGGGTGTCAAGCTGGAAGGAGGGACGGAAATTGTAGATGTGGTCCAAAAGTTGACCAGAGTTGGGATCCCCGTGATGGCGCACGTTGGTTTATTGCCCCAACGACACATATCACTATCTGGCTACAAAGTACAGGGTCGAAGTACGGAAAGCGCAAAGAAAGTGTTGAGAGACGCTCTCGCCCTGCAGGAAGCCGGCGCCTTTGCTATGGTTGTGGAGGCCGTTCCAAAAGAGCTCGGAAGGTACATTACCGATGCATTGAGGATCCCAACGATTGGCATAGGTGCAGGACCTGGGACGAGTGGACAGGTACGCGGCCCTTCTCACTCTCGAGGAGCGTATATTAATTGGATTGGACAGGTGTTGGTTCTGGATGACATCATGGGCACCTGGTCCGGTCATAAGGCGAAATTTGTGAGGCGGTTTGCAGACCTCAAGACCATAAGGGACAACGGAGTGCAAAATTATAACGAGGCCGTTCGCAATGGCTCATTCCCGAATCCTGAAGCAGAGAGTTATTCGATGGACGCAGCTGAATGGGTAAAATTCGTGGAGAGCGGGACACACGGCAATTAGTATGTTCATAGCTCACCACATACGGTGTAAATATTTCTGTCGCCATACCCATCGCGCCATCCTGATTATTGCAATCACGCGTCGCTGGGCAATACATATTATTTCTAATATTAGATCTAGAGTGTACTATATCTTGCCCGCCATGGAGTGAGACGCTAGCCAATGGTACCCAGCGTCAAAGCGTTGGTGGATTTTGGGTTTCGCTTCAGCCCCCCTGCTACGCATATCCCCGTCTCCGCCCTCCCGGCTCCCCTCCACTCCCTCAAATCTCTCCTTTCTAACCAAATACTGCGTTTTTTTCCCTTCGAGTTAGTTCCGAAGGACGGTGGAAAGCAATATCATACGCAGGAGGGACACATGCAGTGTTCAATGGGGCTATCATTGTTTTTGGGGCCTTGATCGTATTACTGTACTACAGGACAAGTCGAACCTAGTCAAATCTTTTTATCAACACCACGATCAGTCGTTAGCCAGAGGTGCCACCAAAAATAAGCAGCTAATGATTTTCGCAACATACCGCCGACAGTTTAGACGGTCGGTATGACGCTGACATACACGTATCGTGGGGGCGGCTCGCCGTCATCACATAGGGAGCCGATCCTTTCAGCTAATTGCCTACGCTGCGCAGTAACTCCTTAGCATGTTCAACGGCTCATTTAAACATGGCACTAACTGATGCTGTCCCCTAACGTTTGACCTCCCCACTAGCATGGATGCATACATCATGGTGCCCAGATGCGCTCAGTGCTGAGCACCACCATTCTATATTGGGTAGAGCTCCAAAGTCCACAGCAACCCGAGACATACAACACTTTGTGTCATATATTCGTGTAGTGAGACATTGGCAATCGGTGGATCAAAAAACAACGAATCCGACGGCTGGTAGCAGATGCTGACGCTCCAAAATTATTGAAGCCAGGAGGTGTGCAGAATTACCAGACTCTGCATAAGTTGGAACAAACAACCAGACTTGTGACGATGAAAGTAATGAAAACAACAAGTCGGACGCGGGTAATAACTTAAAGGTGCATTTGTTCCATCATCCCAATAAACACTGATGGCACATACCCAAATGCCGACGCCAGAAATAAAGCATCTTGATTTCTGTATTTGATACCGCTAGCCTGGTCACACTCCAACACGTCCCATATAGGTGCTGTTGGTCTCCCTTGGAGCCACAAAATACCACATATCAATCTCCCTTCGACTTGAAGGTTATAAGTACCAGTCCCGACAACGTCGAAGCAGTGCTGATGGAGTTCCTTCCCTTCATAGTTGTGGATATCACCGGGGCATTCGCCGTCGGTGCATGTTTCACTCTCGGTATCGTCTGCCTCGCCCCTATCGTCGCAAGCTGCAGGGCCTCGGAAAGCAGAGAGCTATTCGATGTGTAGGGGTACTTACTCGGCTGGCACGGGAAATGGGGAAATTTAGTATATTTAGTCGTACTCGCTGTGATTACATTCTTTAGCTTCCATCGTGACTATGTAGTCGTCTCCACCATTAACTTGGTGTACTCGAGGCAAGGGACCGAAGCGATTGACGGATGTAATTGCGCTTGCACACCGTGCAGCCAGGCGGCTGTTCCACAGATGGACGCAGTTGAATGGGCAAAATTTGCGGAGAGCGGGACGCACAGAAATTGGGATGTTCATAGTTCACCACATATAGTGTGAACCTATCTTTTGTCATGCCCATTGCGCGATCCTGGTTCCTGCAATCACGCGTCGCTGGGTGGTAAACATTACCTTTACTATTGGGTCTAGAGCGCATTTAGGAACTAAATCAGAACCTGGAAGCGCCAACTCCGTCTCCTACGCCCCTTGCTTAGGCTACTGTATGAAATGAGCATAGTGGTACTAAAGACATCACATCCTGTGAAAGTAAAGTATATCCATTATCAAGGTCACACATCGTAACAAAGGGTCTGAGAAGGAATCCGGGTATGGCGCAGGACGGACTCCATACAAAAGATCAAATCGTATCGCGCGGCGCATATCTCATCGCGGTATCCCTAGTAATACTGTGTATTAAATAAAGCAGGTGCTCTGGGCATGTCAATGAACCAGCCGAGTGATTATATCAAGGCACCATGCTACAAAGAGAGCAGGATATACAGATACAGTCGACTCCGTAATAACCCATAGCTCTAATAACCCATAATCTGTAATACCCCATAGGTTTTTCTTGGGACAATGTTGGTGGATAGGGATTTTTGACCAATAACCCATAACTCTGTGATACCCTGTAACCTATAGGTCCATAGAGGTAAAACCCCATAGCGCTGGTAGCTATATTTGGTAGTTTTACCTATTTGTATTGCAATTTCTGCGTAATAACATCAGGTTCAATGAATATGGAATGGTGTACGCACTGGGAGCTGTTGAAAAAAAATCCTTGAACCATACTACACTCTCTACGGTTGCCTCACTGGACCAGATATTGGATTTCG